>JAPWIX010000006.1:3090000-3127500 GCA_028751805.1 Podosphaera xanthii | reverse complement strand
TGGCTCAACACCCAGCTTAGGATTATACCCATAATTTGCAAAAAACGGTGATACCCCAGTTGTCTCTGAAATTGCATTATTTCCTGCGAATTCTGCTAATGGTAACCATTCAACCCAGTCATCCTGATGAAAACTAACAAATGCTCGAAGATACTGCTCTACAGATGAGTTTATTCTTTCTGTCTGGCCGTCTGTCTCCGGATGAAATGCAGAGGAAGGTTTCAACGTTATCCCTAGTCTTGAACTAAGTTCTCTCCAAAATTGGGACACGAATTGTGATCCGCGATCTGATATAATATTATCAGGCGTTCCGTGTAGACAATACACTCTGCTTACGAATGCGTCTGCCATCTCTCTGGCGTCTAAGGATGTTGTCGGGCTAAAATGCCTGTACTTGGTTAAACGACAAACTACAACTAGTAGATGATTATATTTTGTTCCATATCTTTTGCATTCAGGGAGTGGTGAGATATAATCAACTGAAAAATCTGACCAAGGTCGAAAAGGCACGGGCAACGGTTGTAGGAATCCTGGTGGAGCAGATCTCGGAGTTTTAGTCCGGATGCATAACTCGCATGCTTTGACGAAATTTCGTACATCATAAGTCATGCGAGGCCACCAATACGAACGCGCAATAAGATCTCTCGTTTTCGTCCTACCTGGATGCCCCGCTGGTCCTGAAGAGTGAGTTCGATAGAGGATCTGTATCCGAAGTTCATCGTCAGGAGGAACGAAAAGTACATCCTTGTAATAAATCCTGTTTTCTATAACTTTACAATCATTGAAAGCAATTTTCAACGATTTTCGTATATCTCTATTCCATTCCCGACATTCTACGTTTTTGAGACATTCAATCATCGCCCTCGCGAGCTTATTTCTAGCATATGCCCTGTCAATCAACTCGTCTATTGGTAAGTCCGTTTCCGGGACAAGAGATAGCTTAAAGGACTGGATAGGGCTGCTAGTCTTTATAACATCAGGAAGGTACATACCACTGCTCCACTTGAATTGGAGTAAGTTTTCCGGCTCGTTCGGGTCAAATCGTGATTCAGGCAATACTGTTCGTTCTCGATTCTTAACTCGATCGTCATTTCCGTCATATTTATTTGGTCGATCTTCTGGCTTGCGACTCAATGCGTCAGGACGTGTGGCCTTTACTCCCGGTCGGTACACAATTTGAAAATTGAATTGTGATAAAAACTCCGACCAGCGAACATGTCTTTGGCTTAGTACTTTTGAAGTCTTGAAGTACTCCAAGTTTTTATGGTCAGTTAAGACTTTGAATGAATCTTGTGTACCTTGCAACTCTGGGCGCCATTCTTCTAGACATTTAATAATAGCTAGTAATTCCTTGTCATAAATTTCGTAATTGCATTCAGCAGAATTATGCTTGGAAGAAAAATATGCCACTGGCCGTAAAACCTTGTTTTCATCGTACTGAGATAAGACGCCTCCCGACGCCCAATTTGATGCGTCAGTTTCAAGAACTGTTTGTTTGCTGTAATCAAAAAAAGCCAAGGTAGGCGCTGAAGTAAAAGATTTTTTCAAACTATCAAAAGCAGACTGCTCGTCACTACCCCAACGATAAACCGTATTTTTTTAAGCAAATTAATCAGAGGTCGAGCGATTATTGAGAAACCACGAATGAAACGTCGATAGTAGTTGGCAAATCCTAAAAATTTTTGAAGATCTTTGACTGTACCTGGGGGCTCCCACGAATTAATAGTTTCTACCTTAGCGGGATCCATCTCTACACCATTAGGTGTCACTATCAGTCCAAGATATTTGGTTCTTGTTGTCTCAAATTCACACTTATTAATGTCAATTTGTAAGCCTGCCTCAAATAGCCTTGAGACAACTTGACGGACGTGTTCTCTGTGATCTTCTTTAGTGTTTGAATAAATTAAGACATCGTCTAAATAAGCTGTACAAAAATTGTCTAATAAGTCGTACAATGTGTGGTTGATGTGGTGCTGGAATGACGCTGGCGCGTTACATAGCCCAAACGGCATTACCAACGATTCAAATAAACCGAAACGTGTAATAAAAGCCGTTTTCCATTCATGTCCCTCAGCTATACGGAGCTTATTAAATGCAGCGATTATGTCCAACTTTGTGTAATACTTAGCGTGGGAAATTGCGTCGAGAGTTTCTCTGATCAACGGCAATGGATACCTATTTTTTATTGTGACATTATTGAGTCCTCTGTAATCTTGGCAAATTCTTACGCCTCCACCAGGTTTTGCGGCAAGCAATAATGGTGCAGCACATCGTGCCCGAGATTCCCGGATAAATCCTTTCTTTAAATTTTCATCTAGCCATTTTCTTACGACTTTTAGTTCTGGTACTGAACGCGGACGGTTTTTGTTGTATGGAGGCTCCATTCCTGGGATTAGCTCGATCTTATGATCCCAGACTCGATGGGGTGGGAGCTTGTCTGCAATTTGTGGTAGAAAGGCTTCATTATGATCTCGGAGCCACATAGGCAACTTATGCATTACCTCCTCATGTGAAAGCACTGGTTTTTTCTCTAAAAACTTATTTATATCTGTTTCCTTGATACGATTAATTTTCATACTATCACTATTATAAAATTCGTTCAGGAAATCGTTATATGAAGTTGGAAAATTTGAATGCATGTCCTCCAATTCCCCTTTTTCTAACATTGCATTCACTTTTTCGTCCTTACAGAATTTTAGAAAATTCACTGCACTTGAGTAATTGATATCTTTTATGACTGGCCTTTGGCTATTTTCTTCGGGCACGTCGATACTATCACTCTTTTGGTTAAGGGTTAGGAATTTTGCGGTTGCAATAGTAGACTCCTTTTCTTCGATGAAAGTTCTGTTTCTCCATGAGGGTAGCTCTGAAATTTTAGCATAGTTAAATATTTTTTTGTTTTTGTCATAAAATTTTGTTGCCTTTTTTGGCGCCGACACAAATTTACTGAACATTAGTGGTAGACAATTTTCATGGCAGTGCCTTGAACAAAATAACAGTTCCAAACTTGCCCGTTTAATAAGAGGGTCGTGAATTTGTAACCACGGAATTCCTAAAATCAATGGGTTTTCCATTCCTAACTCTGTGACATAAAAAAAACTCATTTCCTCGTGACGTCCAATAGCCATGGGAATCACTAAGTATTCTGTTATTTGGTCTCTAGTTTGTCCATCTGCAAGACATACAGCACGTGGACGTTCAAGCTTTTTAGTAGAGAGATTATTCAGTGAGACTTCTTGTCTATCAATGAATCCATATGCAGTGCATCCGCAGTCTATCAAAGTGTTTAGATGCACGGGTATAGCATTTTGCGCGGGGAGAAGTTTGGCAAGCACAGACAAAGATTTATTGTATATACACAATTGCATATTGTAGATTACATTTACATTTTGGGCATAACTAGAGTTGTGGGGTGATCGTAGCTCGTGGTTGGGAAATGGTGTCCGTGCGTTGTATTGGGTCTGTTATATAGTTTAGAGTACCCCAATAGGAAGCGAGAAGTTTTATTCAATTTAAGTTATATGATCATCCTGATATATCAGACTGATTCCCTATCCCAAGGAAATACCAACATTTATCATTCCCTATAGACTTTAAACTAAGAAGTTTTTTATCGTCTAGTATTCTCTGTACCCATCTTGGCTCTCCCAGTAGCCCTTGATCGCGACTATGATCAAAGGCTAATCTTTTCCCTGTTTTGGCTCCATATTTTTAAATTGGCTCTCACAATACTCTTGCTCATCAGTATTAACAAATGGCTGTTCCTCAATTACCCGTGCTTGGAAGCTTCCCTAGCCTCTGCCACGAGAAAAGTTAGTCCCGCGACTTGCTCTACCAAAAAAACTTCCGCGGCCTCCCCGCCCACCACCGCGGTGAGCATTTCTTTCGTCAGCTGCCTTTTTAGATCGACAGTCTTCTACTAAGTGTCCAAAAACTTTGCAATAAAAACAAAGCCCCTGGTCGATACACCTTTTCCGTTCATCCTCTCTCATTGCATCTAATTGCATTGGATCCCCATTACTAATTGCTGAATCTATCGGATGGCTCTGCTGTGGCTGTTGGTAGACGTTGTGGGGGGGCTGAATTTGTGAATGCGCGTTTTGAGGGAGTTGAATTTGTGGGTGCGACTTAGCCTTGAATCGTTGGTGGTGGTCGTACTCTTGATTGTTGTTATATAAAGTTTGACATAAATTTGACCAGCCTGCAAAATCACTACGGGCAGGTGGACTAGTCACATGCCTGAGTCCATTTGTAATTTCTGGAGAAACCTTTTTCTTTAGGGCATCTACCATTTGTTCCTCTGTCTTATTGCTCTTCTTAGCTAGCTGCATAAAGCTACTTAGAAAATTTTGAAAGGGGCGGTTTCCTTGAGACAATAGGTCAAACTTTAGGGTAGCGTCGTGCGCCAAGTCAACGGTCTCGTACTGCCTGTCCAGTCGATTGAACAAATCTTCTGATGTTTTCACATCCCACGCACCGGGGTCATCTTTTTTCTGCTGGACTTGTTCTATTATATCTCTGTTTAGGTGATAAGCATCCCCACCTAAACAACGCAGGATCGTTAAAATTTTGACTTTTTCGTTATCGAAGTATGCTTCTTCTTGGACAAAGTTCAAATTCATTTGCGACTTCCAGCTCAAGTATTGATCCTGTCGCTTTATCACATCTTTTTCTAGTCCTGTAAACTTCTCTGGATCAGAGGTGTACCTGTGGGTGGTTCTTTCGATCCTAGTCTTCGTTGATTTTGCCACAAGTTTGGTGTTCTGAGAAACTAACTCTGAAAGCGATTCTTGGCTATTTAACAAGGCATTCCGGGTCTTGTCGAGTGCTGTCTCTGATTTTTGTAAACGAAGATTTGTGTCATCCAGTTTCACTGCCATTCCTTTATTTTCGCTCTGAATACGGTTAAACTCATTAAGCATGTGGTCCAATTCTGCGCCTAGTACATCGATGAAGTTAATCAAGCATGGCTGTAGTTCCTCGACCTTAAGGTTGCCGGCTCCTTTTAACGCGCACGTCAGAGGTGACATATCGAAAGTCCATTCCTTTTCAATCAACCATTTGATATAGGAAATATTATCTATATTTGCCTCCAAGACTTCAAGTAGTGCTTTACTTACTACAGCCATCACGTGATACTTTTTTTTTTTTTATAATTTAAAAACAAGCAAAACAAACTAAGCAATCAAATAAACAAATCAATTAAAAAAAACAATCGAGACAATGTGGATCAAGATAAATCAAAAATTTTCAACAAGAAGCGTTCACGCCTACAAGTTTACACAGTGTTTACTGAGAGACTAAGGTCGAGGTCTGTTAAAATCGAGAGCTAAGATCGTGGTTGTATATTCTGTTAGACGCAACAAACTATCACGGTGCGAGCAGGAGGTATAATTTAATAGTATTGTTGTTGCGTAAAGACTAACTCTGCGAACGACGGAAACCTTTATATAGTGGAGCTAAATAAGTCACGTGATTACAGTTCCGTGACACCTCGCTCATATGCAGGATATAATGGCTCAGAAATTGAGCTAGTTGAGATAACTGCATCAACAATTGCTCAAGCCCTTCTGGATCTAACCAATGTGGCGCCAATCAATGTTCTCGAGCCACGAAATGCCTCCAAAGCCGAGTTCGCCGCTCATAAAGATTGGATAGTCCTCTACCCGGAAGAGTCTTCCCCTTTGTCAAGGAACCTTCCACTCTTTGGTATCAGAATACAGGCAAAACTTCTCCCTAAAAGGACTAAACTTCCACAATGCGGTAAGTGTTTTGGTTGGCACAATGAGAGAGCCTATTGTAGAGCTCCTCGCTGCAGAATCTGTGGATCAACTCAGCATCCAGAGAGCCAGCACACCTCATGCGATCCAACCAGAGTACACCAGTGCCCGCCTATGTGTGTGAACTGTCAGGGCTCCCATACGGGTGATTCCTTAGAATGTCTCATCCGACCCCGAAAGGATCAGTCCCTACCCACAAAATCACAGATTGCTGAGATTCGTAATACGGCAGCGGCTGCTAGACTACGTCTGAAAATAGCACACTGTGGAGCTCTAGGTACAAAAATTTTTGCTGTAACAGAAACTTCTGCAAGTAAAGTCCCCGCTGTCCCCTCTGTCCCCACCGCCTCAAAGGATCTTTTTTCCGAACAAACCTTACCTGCCCTTACGTGCGGCCGCTGTGCCCCGCTCGAAAATGAATCCTGCGATTTCCGCGACAGCAACCCCTCAAGAATGCAACTATGAGTGAGAAAAAATCAGCACTTAAATGTCATGAGCGGCATGTAGACAGCGTACTAGAGCAAGAACAAGATCCGTGATGTCAGGCTATGGATGCTGTCCTACATATTACACGAGATAGATGCATTATCACTTGGCTAAAAGACCAGACCAGAAATCATAGAACACTATGCTCTGGCTATCTCCATATATAGATTAGACAACAGAGGCATTCCTGACATTAAAATTCTCTCAGTTAATGTAGGTAGGAGCTCGATGGCGCACGAGCTCTCTCTTCAAATTGTATTTCAAACTCGTGCAGATCTCTTACTTGTGCAAGAGCTGTACGTCTCAAGAGATTTAAATCGCAGGATAACCCGCAAAAATCCTTCCTTCGAGTGCTTTACTCCAGTCGACAACTGGTCCATTCGTCCTCGAGTTTTGAAATACTCACGGAAGGACTCCGGCCTAACGTATACTCAAATCCGTCCGGGAGCATATCAACAAGAAGAAAATGGGGATGTGCTTTTTCTTTTAGTGGCTCAGGCCCTTTCTTTTCCTAAAACCTTAGTTATAAACATTTACAATGCCCCCCCCTGGAGCTATCAATCCGGGAGCTGGACTTTCGTCTCTTCTTTCCTTGCCCACATCTGAACTTCTCTCACAAACAATGATCACAGGGGACTTTAACCTGCATCATCCCCTTTGGCATCCATTATTCCCTGGAGCTCCGTCACCCGAGGCGGAAAACTTCATTCGCTGGCTTGGCCTAGCAGGGCTGAATTTTGTATCACAAATCGACGTACCAACCCACAATTGCGGAAATGTGCTAGACTTGTGTTTCGCTACGGATCTCTTACTTACAAGAGGAATAAGCACCTCAATAGAAACAGACATCGACGTGACTTCCGACCACTTCCCATTACTAATTACCCTTCCTGAGATCAGTCGCATCCCCCTATCCCCAAGGCTACGTTTTTCAACTGTTGACGAAAAAACATTTTTGGCTTTACTAAGCACAAACCTGAAGGAACTGAGTCCTCTTGTGAAAACTATAGCCGGACTTGACCAATCAGCATCAGAACTAATCCGGATTCTCTATAGCGCATTCACTGGCTCCGCAAAAAAGTCGCTTTCAACTAACAAAGGACGACCTTGGTGGAATCAAAACTGTAGGGAAGCCAAGCGGAGATATCGTGAATTATCTCGTCACTCGTCACCTTCTAGTGACGCCAAAAAGGAGTACCGGAGAGTCTTTAGGAAGGCAAAAACCTCCTTTTTTCAGAAAAGACTGGAAGATGCTAGCAATGCGAAAGATGTTTTTGAAATTATCAAATGGCACAAGTCAAAAGGAATCTTCCGCACTCCGCCTCTCTTAAACCCACTTCTACCAAATTCCGAACCAGCTTACAACCTAGAAGATAAAAGAGAATTTCTACTGCAAAACCTGTTACAGAACCAGTCAGACGTGGAAGATATCCCCCTTTCAACTCCTACTGTGTCCTCAACGTCTCTTCCCTTCCCAGTACTCACCCCAGAGGAAATTTTAGGGGCAATACTTGGAGCCGGGAATACAACCCCGGACAAAGATCAAATTCCGACGGCGGTTCTTCGTCTTGCCTGGCCTCATATCTCTGACACAGTGCTTAGCCTTTTCCAGGCATGTATCGATATTGGACATCACCCCCAGTGCTTTCGTACTGCAATCTTAGCAATTATTGGCAAACCCATCAAGGCGGATATGTCTAGCCCACGATCATACCGACCCATTGCACTCCTCTCAGTGCTAGGAAAAGGACTTAAAAGAGTTGTCGCAAGGCGTATGTCATGGATTGCAATTAGGTTTAAGGTCCTAGCGACTCAATATTTTGGCGCGCTGCCTCTCCGATCTTCAGTAGATCTAACCACCTGTCTAACCCAATCTGTCGAAGCCGCCCTTGCCAAAGGGCTGACAGCCTCGGTTGCAACGCTCGACATGAAAGGTGCTTTTGATACTGTCCTCCCAGGTAGACTCGTAAAACGTCTTCGAGAACAAGGCTGGCCACCCAATCTGTGCAACTGGATCGGATCCTTTGCCACCGAACGTACGGTCTGCGTTCGCCTTGATGGAGAAGTGGGTGCGCCAAGGGCTATAAACTGTGGACTCCCACAAGGATCCCCAATATCCCCAATACTTTTCATGCTCTACACTTCTCTCTACAAATTGGAGGGTCTCAGAAATGCTTTTGGCTACGCCGATGACGTAGCAATAATGGAGTCTTCCCCATCTCTAGAAGAAAATTCCCTAAAGATTAGATCCGCAGTCAACCAAGCTCTGTCCTGGGGTGAGGAAGAAGGGCTCAAGTTCGACCCATCAAAGTCCGAACTT
This sequence comes from Podosphaera xanthii, assembly GCA_028751805.1. Lineage (NCBI taxonomy): Eukaryota > Fungi > Ascomycota > Leotiomycetes > Helotiales > Erysiphaceae > Podosphaera > Podosphaera xanthii. The sequence continues at coordinate 3,118,914 of JAPWIX010000006.1, read as the reverse complement.
CTACACTTCTCCAGAAAACATCGAGATAAGGGACGCAGCCCGCAAGTCTCCACAAACAGCTTTTCGATTTCCGAGAATACTGAGCGTCCATACCTTAAATGGCTAGGTATCAATTTCGACAAAAAACTAACCTTTAAGTATCACGTACAGATACAAGCGGCAAAAGCCCTCAAGATCGCAAACGTTCTCCGCTGCTTTGGAAACACGGTTCGGGGTGTACCACCACATCTTACAAGACAGGCAGTTACTGCCTGTGTTCTACCTATCGCCAATTTTGGAGCAGAGACATGGTGACCTGGAGTTTCCCGGAAGAAAGGAGACAAAATAGTCTCAAACAGGGTTGGACAACACCTAGCAAAGCTAGACAAAGTCTACAGTACAGCTGCAAGAGCAATACTTCCAGTATATCTGTCAGAGTAGTGATCCGCACGTGACTTGACGGCGAAAGGCTGAAGATCGGAAGCGCAAGGCTGAGGTGTGGAGACTTAATGGGCCGAAAGGGTAGCTGTAAGGTAACTGAAGACTAATGCTGAATGTCCAATGAAGGAGTAAGGGAGCGGAGATAAAGACAAGAGATTAGAAACTAAAGAAGTCCGAGAGCTGAAAGTTACTGAAGACTGAGAAATACTGTAGGCTAAGAGACACCGAAGGCTGAAAGACACTGAAGACTGAAGGTGACTAACTTGAATTCTATAGTCTCGAGATGACGGAAAACTAAGCGTAAGGAGCTCATCTAGCAATCAGTGCCCTACTATATATCCGAAATATCATCTCAAACTACTAAAGGTATCTTGTCACACTGAAGGAGAAACATCGGGAGAGCTTCCAAAACGCCGGGGTTCCTCCGATACCCAATACAACACCGGAATACATGAAGCAAAATAATGGAAGACATCCGATGCTAACCCACTCGTCTAAAACATAACTAAACATGGGCCAAATGATCTGCGAACTCTAACATTATCCTCCCTTCTTTTCTAATGCGAGCTCCCGCGAGCCTGGAGCTTCTGAGTATGCTCTATGAAAATCCAGAACTAGATCCCCGTCACCCCCTTTTTAGACGAGGACAAAAGCTACTATTAACTCCAGCCTTAACACGGCTCGCCCGGTCATACACGCAGATTCCAGCCTCGGAACAATTTAACCCACTATTATTACCTCCATGGGATATACCGGAGCAGGAAATAGAAGCGTTCAATCGAGTATGTGGTCCGCTAGGTGCGGCTAGCTCAAGAGCGAATCAATTTCGTGAACTCTTACTCAATATCCCACAATCTGACATCCTAGTATATCCAGACGGATCCAAAGCTTCTGATGGGAATTCAGGAGGAGGATATGCCATCTATCAGCTCGGGCGTCTGATACAGACCAATGCTTTCCCTCTAGGCAAGGGTAAGGAATTCTACGACGCGGAAGCATACGCGGCTCTAAAAGGCATCGAAGCAGCACGCGCACTATCAACCACTCGTTTCTCCAAAAATCTTTGGCTATTTATCGATAACCTTGAAGTAGCAAAAAAGCTTACAACCAAAGCGGCTACTACTTCATCCCAGAAAGTTTTCATCGACGCTATAGAAGCGGACAAGGGATGGAAAATTCGGACCAGGCTTCCGCATATTAGTGAAGGTGAAATCAAAGTGCGTTGGGTTCCGAGCCATGCAAGAATCGAAGGAAATGAGCTCGCCGACTCTGAAGCGAAAAGAGGCGCGGCCATGCCCTATCAAGACGAGCAGCCTAAATTATCCATAGCAGCTCTAAATTTGTGGAACTTTTCACAGATGAAACAAGCCAGAGAAAAATGGTGGAACAATCATGCTCCTAAGTCATATATTAGGTTAGGAATTAATACTGCTCCAGTCTTCCCTGAGGAGCTCCTCTTGAGTAGAAAATCTCTGGGACAAATAATTGCAGCTAGGACTGGGCATGGAGATTTCGCCAACTACCATACTCGATTCAAGCACAAAGATGCAAACATGCACTGCCTCTGTGGATCCCCAAAGTCTCCAAGACACTTTCTTTTTTGCAGGACTCTTCGCCCCCGTGGTGGCCGCCCTGCTGGACCTATCCGCTCGCTCGTCCTGAAACTCCTCGGAACGCCGGAAGAGGCTATCATTTTTACCAAATGGCTAGAACAGGCTCGGTTTTTCGAGCAAATCTGCCCTCGCTGAGTGGATTTCATTTTCTTTGCTTTTATTTGTTTATTTATTTTCTTTGTTTTGATCGAGGGCTCTGAGAGAAAGAGCGGGTGATACGGACTGCTTAATCACCAGTCACGAGCTTGAGGAGGTCTCAAAATTTAGTAATCGCTTTATGCATACCTGTATACTTTGTGCGCAGTTTCATACAACGCTGCACAGCATGTATTTAAGACTGGGAAAGTCACAAAAAACTAGAGCCCAGGCTCTAGCGTCCTATGATCCATAAGGGTCCATAAGGTCACGTGCCACTGGCACGTGACTAGAGCCTAGACGAAAAATAGAATTATCATCATCATCTATAAACCTGAGTGGGAGTAATAAACAACTCCTCACTTTTGTTCTACAGACTCTCTACGTTCCAAACTCTAATTATTGTGATATTTTACCAAGCTCAACATCTTGACGCTTATATCCCTAGCATATTTCAACAGCTCGAACTGGGCAGCTTAGGGTGTTCTTCTCACGCTTGCGTTTGAGAAATAGCTGTCGGAATCCTGCACAGCAGCGGAGTTTCAAGACCGCATGGAAGCAAATTGATGTCCAGGTTCCGGCATCGTAACCCTGACAATCAATCAGTTATAACTCACCCCATCGAAGCCGTTAGTATCGATGGCACTACCGCCGAAAAAATTTAAAGCTATCACTAACGATTCAAACACTTGAAAAAATGGCATAACATACTTATGAAGAATAAGTAGAATTTAGACAAGTCCGGATGCGAACTTGAAGTTTATTCGAACACCTGAGGACTTACCTTAGCTTCTAGTAATCGACCATGTATAAAATTGCCTCTAAATCGCGAATGGATATCGTCAATTGATACAGTTTCGGTGGTAGGGCGCCACATGAAGCTGCTCGCTGTATTCAAGGGCAAAAATCTACAAAATGCCCAGTTTGGAGCTATTGTGATTTAGCGACCATGTAGGGGAGAGAGTACGTACCTTTTGAGGTTATGGCTAGACTTTGGAAGATAACTATAGTGACTGAAAGATGAATGTAATTATGAACTATTAAGATCTAAACTATCTAATTAAGTGAGAGAGAATACTCCTACTTATAGACTTAGCTTGTCTTTCTACTCTTCTCTGGAATATTCTATCACGTGATATAGAATATTCTACGTTATTCTATATTATTCTATATTCGACACACACACTCGTTATAGTAATATGATCCACATCATAACAGGAGCCGAGTCTATACATGGTTCGAAGAACAGTATTCAGAAAATGACTATACCTTTCATCAAATTACACTAAAATGGCTGAACGAGCTATTTTTACCAGGATTTAAGCCTTTCAACAGCGAGAAACAACTTTTGGCACTTCTTTTGAGGCATTTTACTGTATGTAGCATCGAAGCCACGACACGAATGACACTTGTACGGTACATGGAGTGATGACTCAACTTGATGTGAGGAGCACTCACACCGGAATCTCATAAGAAGTCACATCATTCCAAGTCAGTGTAACGGCTTGTAAGCCTTAATGGTCCTGCAGTCTACGATTGTTATCGCAGTCAGTTGATCGACACAGATTTACTACCACGTGACTATTATTTTGTGACATGGGTTATGCGAATGAGAGGTTTACACCCTTGTTAACCTTCTTACGTGTGCCCCTAATGACACACCCTGGAATCACTAAATACACGTGAAAGCTTGGAAATATCTAGAATATTCTAGACATCAACAACGAGGCATACAACCTCCTCTAGTATGACCTATGATGAAGATTTACTAAGCAATGGCGAACATTCTAGAAATTATGTATAAAGTATACAAGTAGCCCATAGGTTATACTCTAACAGAAAAATTTATATTTATCTTTGCTTATATGATTGCCCACGCATCAATACTCGAAATGTGACAGTCAGGCGCCTTACGGCCCCTTCTACTTTCAGCCATTTCCGTCTGCCACAGGAATGCATTTCAACCATCCACGACTGTTCAGTGTGCCTTTGTCATAGTCACATATATGACCAGGCGAGAGATGTGGTGTGAGGGTCTTGCTGGATTCGAGCCAGCTTTCTCCTGTCTCAAGTGGCGCATGTGCCTCGGCTACCCAGACTCTACTTTGGAGGACGGCCCGGATAGTGTAACACACCGCCATCCAGTTCAACCACTGATACATGATGGCTACGGAGTTAATATCACTCCCAAATTCCTCAGGGTATCTAAAGAGAATAATTCTTATCCTCTCTTTCTCTTAATTCACGTGTCTCATATCCTCCTGTCACGGGTTGCCCGATTAACCAAGCTTAGGTGGGTACCTAAGCATTGATAAACACTGACGTCGATACAACCAACACCGCGGGATGATGCGCTAGCATATGAAGTCAGGTAATTGGTATATACAACGTCACGATGCTGTCTAACGCGTTATTCTATCAAGAAGATAGAACAAGTTTGGCATGAACGGACGGTCGTCAGATCTATTTGATCATAATTCTTGTCGATAGATTAGTTTCTTCATACAAGATTAATCAATCGACTCTTACACACTAACTGGGTTCCGTCACTCTTTCAGCCTCTTGGTTTGTCTTTTTTTTTCAGTCGTAAAATCACAGTACAGAAGTCAGACCGGAGCGCTTGCCTTCATAGATGATGCAGCCCGGTGGAGAAAATTATAGATATTGAACAGCAAAATTTTAGCAAGGATTCAAAACTCAACTGGCTAGACAATAATCGAGGGATAGAATGCTTCGCAAATGGTTTCATTTAATCTTTTACGGCATAGATGAAAGTTAGATGTAAAGTACCGTCTTCGAAGGTAAGGTCAAGAAACGAGTCAAAGAAACAGAGTCTATTGATTTGAGCTCAATCCCAAGTGGCGGACTTATTCTAATCTTAGCACATATACTAATGTGGGCAACAACCGAGACCCGGATAACCCAATGCGGCAAATCTATATATGCCTCAGGCTACAAACAATGTGCCGTAACATAATCCTACAGAGAGCCGTTCTTTGCACGACCGAAATCAGACTGCTGAATCTCTTGGAAGATTTCCAAAGTCGAAGCCATAATTCAACACTGATTAAATAGATCCCTATATATTCGTAAAAATCTTACTATTTTTACAACCAAATTCAGCCGACCTGGGCAGAACGTTCTTACGAAAGAATCCTCTTGCGCCCGTAAAGCGAGTAAGCGCATTGGTCAATTATCAGTGAACGCTCAATAACTTACTCGAATTGATAGCCTTGGGTCCAAACTACCTTAATTTGGAGGATAATGAACGAAAAAGGCGAGTCTTTATCAATTCGAATGCTCGTTTGGCTGGTATGGGGAACAGGGGGTTGTCATTAGGTGTAGCGGGTCGTAAGGCAAGCATTATTTCAGCTCAGCTCTCTCAACAAGTTTCGGAATGATGTGTAATGCAGTGTCTAGTAGATCCTTACAGAATTCAGTATCTGAATGACATCTTTAGAGGATATTTAATGCATTAACTGCGATTAGTTGTGTATAGTTGATTTCCGAAGCGCGTTTGGCCTCCCCGAGTGTTGGCGTATAGAACATGGTTGAGACTGAAGAGTGTCTTCGTGAGTTGCTGTGATTTGAAGGCACCAGCTAGTGCACCCATGAAAAAACTTTTACAAAGTGTTCCCAAGGTCGTGAGTACATATTTATTTTGTGGCTGTTTCCACCATCGACTGAAAGATAAAGCGCCTTGTCATCTTTGTCATTGAGTATCTCAGAACACCAAAAAGGGACCCTTTAACTATTATTGTAGCTACATATATGGTGGCCTTTAGGAGTAGTCAAAGATGATGCAAAGTGTTAAGGTATGCCACAACGATCTTGTTGTTCTATGTGAAAGGGCTGACACCAAAGCAGATGTAACAAAAGATGGTGGCCGAAAATACTGTCTATTTTCTCTATGGGTTCTATGACTATACTTACGAAGGAGTTAATATATACATAGATACTCTAAGCCATCGACTAACCCTAATCTTAACGTGGGCTATCCCCTGCACCGAAGCAAGGCTTTAATTTTGGATTAGGAGCCGTCGCGAATATTTAATGAGGATCATCAGTTACCCCTGTAGCTATGGCTAAGGCGCAGCCCGTGACATTCTAGCGTGTTTTACATTGCCTTGCCCTAAAGTTCGTCCCCTATTTGTGACGCACCTCTACTCTGGCTTAGGGATTAAGAGTACAGTGTCTCAGCCCTAAAGATTGTTAGTGGCTGATGTTGGTTTTGTGTGTCTATGCCTTGCAGATACTTATCTTGACATACAAAACTAACATCAGCCACTAACGATCTTTAGGGCTGAGACATTGTATATCCTTATAAACGCTGATCTTATGGCCTACCCCTGTCAATTTTGGGAACAAATTATGCTGACATAATATTTCAAGTGAGTTAGTCCTCCGAGACTCATCCGCGGCTGAACGATCAGGTTTTACGTTGATGGAGAAATTACAACTTGCACTCCGCTATCACTATTCCACCCCGCATCAGTTAACCCAATCAGTTTTTTTGTCGCAGACGCTCAGCCAATAGATAACAGGTTTATCAAATTTACCCAAGCAGATCGTGATTTTGACTTCTCCCCGTTTACTGATCATCATCACAGTATGAATCATCAAACCATAAATGCTCTATCAACGCCTTAAAGATCCCGTAATCTCACAGAAGATCAGAAGCCACAAGTCAGTACCGCTAAAACTTGAGGGGAAAAGCTGATTCTCAAAGTTACTGATTCTCACACTTTAACAAGCCGGTAACAGGGTTGGATGGTGCAATGGTACACTGTCTGGGCCGTCCTCCCAAGTAGAGTCTGGGCAGCTTGGACACAAGCTCCACTTGAGACTGGAGAAAGCTGGTTCGAATCCGGCAAGACCCTCACACCACTTCTTTCGCGGCAATATTGTATTAGTAGCATGACAAAAGCATACTCTAATAACCATAGGTTTTTCTCGCTTTTCCCTGTGGTGGGTATTCACGCAAGAGGGTGCATGTCGCAAGGCGTTATTCTCGTAGTGGTATCGGCAAATGAAATCTGAGTATGAGTGTTCCAAACGTCAAAGTCGTTCTGCGTCACATACAGATCTCCCGTAATCATTCGCGTCATAGCTTCGGGCTGCATACGCAAAAATGATTTTAAAAAAAAAAAGCCGGTAACAATTCAAAATATATCGCAGATTTTCTCGGGATGATGTTCGCACAAATCAAATTTACCACTCGTCGCAGCCACGTGTCTCCTAAAAAGAGCAAAGGCGCTTCTCCAAGATTCAATTATGCGCAATTAGATGAGTTGGAAGATTTTGTTTGTTCTTCACGTGAAACGAGATATACAGTAGCGTCTTAAAGTGCGCCATGAAACCACCACAATGACTAAATTTTACTATAACTCTGCAACAACTTGTTCAAATTTAAAAATTCTAGGTTCAAATAAAATCTAAGCCATTTCTTGAACAAGTCCAACTTTGTTTTTGGTAAAAATAATGATTAATTGTAAGGTTCACGATGGTCTTGGCACTTATTGTCTTTTGCGCACTTTTTGACGTATCATTTCACCACGTGGTAGAACCTGCGTTAACAGACAACTATGCTGTAAACTTGAATTTTTTGATCTGTAAAAGTATTCGACATGCTTTTGTATCCTTCCTAAAATTTTATGATTTCCATATTCTCTGTTTTTTTTACAATGAGAAAACTTTCACAGCACCAGACATCATCCATCACTACATGACTCGATGAAGGTAAAACAGAACGAGGAATAGCAAAATTTATGGGCTGTCATAGGTCTACGGTAGCCAGGTATCGGAAAAAGACATCTCATGATACATCAAAATCTGTGCAGGGACGACCACGGAAGTTAACGTGTCCAGACAAGCGAGCCCTGGCTCGTTTGGTGGCTAATTGCGGGACCAAAACTGCGGTAGAAGCGACGATGATTATCAATCTTGAACGAGAAGACAAAGTTTCTCTTGGCACCGTAAGGCTGGCTCTGAGGAAACAGGGTCTCCGGGCTATGAAGAGGGTGAAGAAACCGATGCTGTCAAAGGCGCATAAGAGAGCTCGGTTGCATTGGGCTTTAGAACATGAATGTTGGACTATTGAAGATCGGAAAAGAGTTATTTGGTCAGATGAGACGAAGATAAATAGACTGAATAGCGACGGAATCCAAGTAGCTATTCGGCAGAAGTGGTCGAAGAGACACAGAAGTTCGGGGGCGGTTGCGTAATGATATGGGGTTGGATGTCTTGGTTTGGCGCCGGTGGAATGAGTCGTGTGGTTGGAAAGATGAACTCGGAATAGCTAATAGGCATTCTGAATACTTTTTTGGTCCCAACAGTCGACGAAATAGCAAGCAAGCTCTGTTCCAATGCCAGAAACAACGTTATTTTTCAACAAGACAATGATGCTAAGCATACTTCTCGGGCCACAAAGAAGTGGCTAACTACCACAGGTATAAATACCATGAAATGGCCCTCTCAATCGCCCGTCCTGAACCCAATTGAGCACCTATGGTGTTCGGTAAAACGCCGACTTGGAGAGTACCCGGAAACGCCGCAAAATATGCACGAATTGATGAAAAGAGTAGACGACGTCTGGCAAAATATACCTGAAGATTCATGTCGTATATTAATTGAGAGTATGCCGTCAAGGGTTCTGGCCATAAAGAAGGCAAAGGGGGGTCATACAAAGGATTAGAATATCGTGTTGAAAGAACAGACCATATTCTGTGATGCTGTCACGCAGATGGAAGCGGACTGAGCTATTTAGGTCACGTGTAGTTTGTTTACATAGTTCAGATCAACAGACGTAGAATTTATTATGACCAACGAATATATACAACCTGAACTCTTGCCTTATTGCTTCCTTGTCTAATTCTCCTACGTGATAAATACACCTCAGGAGACATAAATTTAACAGGTTATGAGAACCGGTGGCCAGGCTCATCAGGTTAATATTCAGTTGATTCTCCGGTCTCCCGTGTAGACGAAAATTCTAAGTCTCTCTAACTGTCCCGTGAACAGAAGAGAAAGAGAAAAGCCTGCTGATCTGTACTCAGCTGCAAACCGCAAAACCGAAAATCCCTTCAGAGCCTACCGATTGGCAGGCGCGCAACATCAGCCTGCTTATAGTACGCGCGCCAAAAAGAAATAGAACTGCATCACTGTAATATTGAACGACTACATGAAAAACGAGAGGTCTAGCTTCCCTAACCTCAATCGATTAAACCATGAGAAATGGTTTCGATATATGACAATAAAGCTGATGGGTAAAGATATTTCCTTCGTCACTGAATCCAGCCTCCACGAATTTGCCTGGATTTCCGAAAGCAACCCTTCCCCCGCTGAAACAAAATTTGCCCCTCAGAAAACGGAAGATGGTAGTGGTCCACAGAAAGATACCTCGAAAGATGGCATTCAGGGAATAATTGAAGGGATTCAAAGACTAGGTGGGTCTTGGAATGTTGAGAAACAGCGGAACTACGCCAGAGCAGAAGCTCAAGCTCTCACAGTAATGTTTAAGTGCTTAGATGACGATGACCAGGCCCTTTACGACGAGCACAGAAATGCTTTTGGGTTTTGGAACGCCCTAAAAGCGAAGTACAACAAGCCCCAAACTGTTGTCTCTTCTTTTTATACAAATAAGATCGCTACATTTACTTACAGAGAAGATGCTGGACTTGGCGTAAATTGGGCTAGGCTCCTCAGGTACCGTCGCAAAGTTATCAGCGCAAACCCACGGATGAATCATGCCTACCCCGACGATGTCTTATTTGACATTCTTACCGACAATCTCCCGGACTTGTACAAGTCAACAGTATTTTCCTTGCGTACCCAGTTGATGTATACTGTTGACCAAAAGATGCAATTTTTGTACCAGGTCGAGAGTAAGACTAGCACTTTGCACGGTATCGATAGTGAGGAAGAAGAATCTGCCAGAATTGCTAAAGATCGCAACCGAGGACGTTGGAATAGAGCAAACTCTCATCCAGCTCGAGACCACTCAGAATCTGATCAGTCCATGCGGGACTCTAGGCATAGAAAGTGCTATTTGTGCAAAATGAAGCACTTCGTTCGAGATTGCCCAGATCTCGAGCTCGCCGCTCGTGCCGTTGAGAAGCACCATGAAAATCGGCGGCGTGACGCGAAGGCTAAAAGGTCTAGCGGAACAAAATCTCATCCAACCTCGAGCAAAGCACCCCTAAAAATGAGTAAGCAATCTAAGAAATCTCGTGCGTATGCCGCCCATCAATCTGAATCTGAATCTGAAGAGTTATGCGAAGAGGACGATATTGAATCAGTCGCTCTAACAGCATCTGAAATTAGTAAGGCACACCCATCTTCTTGGCCTGCAGACACAGGTGCATCCTCACATATGTCTGACCAACTTTCACTCTTTAGGCAACTAAAACCCATATCGCCCAAGATAGTAAAGGTCGGAGGGGGAGAGCTAAGGAGTGAATTTAAGGGTGTTGTTAAATTAAAGTGTCTAGATGGTTCATCTATGCTGTTATCCGATGTTCTCTATGTACCTAATCTTGGAATAAATCTACTTTCAGTTCGTCGTTTATGTCAAGCTGGACTAAAATTTACTGGCGACAAGGATACGCTACTCTTGCTAGATGGAAAACGGAAAGTAGTGACAGCCAAAATGAATAATGGCCTTTATGTCGTATCTCATATCTCCAAAGGTTACGAAGAAACCGCTTTTCCCAGTATGGAAATTGACAGCGCACCTTCATATCAGGTGGAACATGTAACAAACCACATTGAGGACAAGGGTTCAGCTCCGTCTGATGATTCAAAAACCATAACTTGTGATCAAAATTATGGAATACTAAATGATACTGATGATACTGAGATTCAGGACTTGAATGATGAGACATATAAGGCTGGAGAAGTAGAGAGATACCTACTTTGGCACCGACGATTTGCTCATCTTGGGCCTGACAAAATACGCAATCTTCATAACGTCACTACTTTGAAGAAGCAGATCAAAATCCCGAGAAACCTTGATGTATGCGAAGTTTGCGCCTTGACCAAGATGCGCAATCGAATTCCAAAGCAACTACGATCCTGGACATTAGAACTCTTGGGACGTGTTCAGTTTGATGTCGCAGGTCCCCTCCCAACCACCATCCGTGGAAATAGATACTTCCTTCTCATTAAAGAGATTAGCACCAGGCGAGACTGGGTCTATCCTCTGGCAAATAAAGCGGAAGCTTACAACTCTGTTAATAAGTGGAAAAAAATGGTTGAACTCCAGTTAAACAAGAAAGTTAAGGCAGCTGGATGCGATAACGCCCCCGAATTAATCAAAGCGATCAGAGAATGGAACGCAAAAGATGGCGTCACTATGGAACTAACAACTATCGCCGCGTCTCATCAAAACGGGCCCGCTGAACGAACAATTCAGACCGTCAACGCCGACTCAAGGGCCATGATTAAGGACGCTGAACTCCCGCTTGAGTTCTGGGATGAAGCAGCTGAAGCTGACTGTTATATGAGAAATAGGACTGCTAGTGGTCCACGTATTAATGGTAAAAGAATTAGTCCTTTGGAGGCATTCACTGGAAAGATCCCCGAGATTGACCATATCCGTAGATGGGGGAGTAAATGCTATTACTTTGTAGACAGAAAGTCTATTCCAGCTAAGGAAAGAAAAGACAAACTTGTAAATCCTGCAAGGGTTGGCGTGTTCATGGGATATTCAGAGACCACAACAAGCCACTTCAAAGTCTATTCCCCAGAACGTGGCTGTACGATTGAAGTCAGCATTCTTAAGGTTGATGAGAAGATAAATGGGGGAACAATTGATTTAAAAATCCGATCATCTGGTGTAGGACCTCAAGGCACTAAGAATGAGATGAATGATCGCAACCCTAGAGGACGTCCAAAGAATACTACATTTAGTCCCACCGAAAAATCAACACTTTCCAGTGATCATCTAAGAAAGCCCATGCAAGAGTCTTCACACGAATCCGAGACAGGCCCTAAGGTAGCCAATTCTAAAACTACCCGAAATCAGAATTTAGATATTTTACCAGATCGAGATGATCAAGAATCTCGTAAAGATTCTGAAGTTACTATTTCCGGCCCGCCATCAATTAAGCCAGACGCAAAAATCAATCCGGAATTACTTAATAATAAATCCAATACAATCCCCTCATTACTCACCCCCGAGTCTGTGCCCCCAGCAGAAAATCCGTCCTCAGAAGATACAGACTCGGTTAAAAGTGTCATTCCTGATGAGCCTCAACCGGTAGATACAATTTATACTGGAAATAAAAAGACATTCAATAATACTGTATCCACAGAACAATGCACTCCGGAACAAATAATTAGACAAATAATTAGCAGTGAAAATACAACAGATAAAAGAAAGCTATCTTTAGAAGCTAAAAAAGGGGTGAAATCTGCCGCACCCGGTACACCACAGCCCACCGTAAAAGAGAAAGACACCAAGGAGAAGGGCAGCCCCATTCTATCAAAAGTACAAACCTGCACAAAACTTTCCAACGAGGGTTCAAATGGTAAACCAAACAATAAAATAACTGTGGCACCAGAAAGCCAGGCTTCAAAGATTCAGATGTTTGAGCAGCCCAATCAAGTAACAGTCGATCAATCTTTCCCTACTCATCGGTATTTTACCAGGGGGAGTAGAAAAAGAAGCAATTCCGAGACTCGTGGTCAAAATCCCAAGAGATTGCGTGCGTTTCTCGCAAAAACTTTAGATAATGAGGGTGACGTGAACATTGACGTACTTAAGAGTATGCTTGGAGAAGGCTTCGAAAGTTCATTTCCTGCTGACGTCAAATGCGGAATTACAATTCCTCGAACATACACAGAAGCTGTAAATGACCCTAGATATTCTAAACAGTGGAAAGCAGCCATGGCAGAAGAAATGCTTGCCTTACATTCCAACAACACTTTTCGCGAAGTCCTTCTTCCTCAAGGTGCAAACCTTGTCACTTGTAAGTGGGTATACGCAATAAAAACCAAGGATAATGGTTCCCTCGAAAGATTTAAAGCAAGACTTGTTGCAAGAGGATTTAGCCAGATATTTGGGGAGGATTATAACGAGACGTTTGCTCCAACCGTCCGTATGGATACACTGCGCCTCTTTCTAGCCACAGTTGCAGCTGAAGACCTTGAGTGTCACCAATTTGATATTAAAAACGCGTTCACAGAGTCCCATCTAAAAGAAACAATCTACTTGTCTCCCCCAAAAGGTTTAGATGTTAAGAAAGGCTACGTATGGCAAGCACTGCGTAGTCTCTATGGTCTAAAACAAGCAGCTCGAGACTGGAATAAACTTTTTAAAAAGGAGCTCAAGTCTAAGGGATTCATCCAGAGTCTTGCAGATCCATGCTTGTTCACGCATCCTGATAAGAGCTTGAAACTTTTAGTATATGTTGACGATATTGTTGCTTCTGCGAGAAAAATTAAAGAAATTGATTGGTTCAGCCAAATTTTACACGATAGGTTCAAGACCAAGCCTCTGGGTGAGATTAAAAAGATACTTGGTGCTAGAATCACTCGAGACCGACAAAATCGCACAATTTACCTGGATCAAGAAGAATATATTACAAGCATACTTGATAAGTTTGGAATTACCCATTCGAAGCACCGAGCCAAAAGGATTCCAGCTTCTGACTACGAGCACCTACGGCCTGCAAACTCAGAGGACAAACGGATCGATATCACAGAGTACCAGCAGGCTATAGGAAGTATTATGTATGCTATGATATTCACAAGACCTGATATAGCATTTGTTCTCGGAAAACTTAGCCAATTCATGAGCGACCCCGCTGAGCACCACGGCCAGGCATTAAAGAACTTGTTTCGTTACCTCAAATCGACAGCTGATCAAAAGATTCGTTACGGTCCAGGTGGAACTCACAAGCAGTTCGTAGTTTATTCGGATGCAGACTGGGCTGGCGATAAGGTTGATAGGAAAAGTATTTCCGGGAGTATTGCAATGTTCTACGGCGGTCCAATTTCATGGTCGAGTAAGAAGCAAAGATCAGTAGCAACTTCAAGTTGCGAGTCTGAATATATCGCTTTAGCTTCCTGTGCAAAGCAAGGACAGTGGATCGCTCAAGTATTCAGAGACATGGACTTTTCAAAATATGTTGGTACTAACCCAGATCAAGTCCAGTTGATGGGAGACAATCAAGGGGCCATTGCACTCACCAAGAACCCCCATCTTAATGACAGGTCAAAGCACATTGATGTGTGCTATCATTTTATTCGAGATCTTATCGAGCAAGGTCTCTGTCGAGTCGATTATGTTTCAACACTCGACATGATCGCAGATGGAATGACGAAGCCTTTGGGAAGAATCAAATTTGAAGAGTTCAAAGCTCAAATGGGCCTTTTGTGAGGTTTATGAAAATAGTACTCCAGCTAGACTCACGAGATTACATTTCCATAACTTATTGATTGACCAATATGGTCTGAGGGGGAGTGTTGAAAGAACAGACCATATTCTGTGATGCTGTCACGCAGATGGAAGCGGACTGAGCTATTTAGGTCACGTGTAGTTTGTTTACATAGTTCAGATCAACAGACGTAGAATTTATTATGACCAACGAATATATACAACCTGAACTCTTGCCTTATTGCTTCCTTTTCTAATTCTCCTACGTGATAAATACACCTCAGGAGACATAAATTTAACATATCGCGTCTAAAAATGCGCAATAGACATTAAGTGCCAAGACCAGCGTGAACCTTACAATTAATCATTATTTTTACAAAAACAAAGTTGGACTTGTTCAAGAAATGGCTTAGATTTTATTTGAACGTAGAATTTTTAAATTTGAAGAAGTTGTTGCAGAGTTATAGTAAAATTTAGTCAACGTGGTGGTTTCATTGAGCATTTTTAGACGCTACTGTATGTCATACCACGAACTCGCCTCGAACTTGACCGACTGGAACGTGGGTGAAAAAGCCGTCAAGAACGCTCTCACCAACAGGGAATATTCACGCTGTCTCCTGAAATAATCCCCCACTATCGGAGGAAAACAGGCGTCTCCGTAAGGTATGCGCTGAGGCTCATCTTCATTTAATTCAAAAAGACTGGTCGCTCATCCTTTGGAGCGATGAAACTTGGATCAATGATGGGAAAATTACATCCAAATACATCTCCGGGAAGGGCTGCCTATAAAATTTCCTGTTTTATATGGATTGACTGACAACAATTAAGATAGGAGAGGAATATGACAATACTCGTGTGACAGAAAAGCAAAGGCCAAATAATTTGTGGATGTTTTGGGGCTCCTTCTCTAAATCACAAAAATGGGTCCATCTATTCTGGAAAAGACAATGGGGAAACATAGCAGCCGAAAGCTACACTGAGCACATACTCCGCCGTTTTGTGCACTGGATAAGAAGAAATCCTGGACCTGATAGTCGCCCTATCAGATTCATCCAAGATAACGCTCCACCACACAAAGCCACCCTCTCAATAGCACACCTCGAATCTAACGAAATTGAACTGATCTCTTAGCCGGCTTTCTCTCCGAATCTAAATCCGATAGAGGCTGTATGGAGTATGATGACATCATATATACAGGCCTGATATCCTGAGCCTGGTCAAGGGAGACAGCGTAGTCGATTACAGGTCCGTGAGATTGTTATGGAGGCTTGGGAGTCTGTAACGCCGGATCAGCCTCGAACCCTGACTGCGAGCACGCCAGCGAGATTTCAAGCAGTCAAAGAAGTCTATGTAGGTCCAATAGGTTATTAGTCTTTGAATTCGTGATACTATAACAAAAGCTTGTATTCGTATTCGTAAAATAAAAGATGAATCAAAAATTTAATAGCCTTTCCACCATCAGAAATTTCCTATTCAGTTCTAGTACAGTAATATCAGAAGAAATTGCAAGGGTATCAAAGCTAGGAAGCCAAGACTTTCCCTCACCAAAACTTAAAGTAATGAAAGGTTACCAGTGCGATTCATTACCCAATGCGTTCGAGAAACAATCATTTAATGCTAAGGTGTGCCACAAATTACCCTATCTGTATAAAGATTATCAAAATATCCCTACCTATAAGACATGGATGTAAAATTTCTGGTTGAGCCGGAGTGGGTGCGTATCCCAGCTCGACCAATATTAAGGCTCTCAGATTAACTGTGATTACCGTCAAGACTTTGATCAAATTTTCATTTTTTCTGTCCCGCATCCGTGGAAAACTCGATAATCAACTTGTTGATACCGCCATTAATTAGCCTGTATTTTTTCATCAATATCTTTCATCAATCTGCATAATTTAATCTAAAAACTCTGCGAAAATTCGAGAAAGGCCTTTATTCGACTTTTAAATTAAATCACGATTTACATGTAACAAACCGTGACAAGTGAGATCGAAGATATAAATGTGGTGACGATGGTATTTAAGACAATATAAATCACTAGGTCCTGGCCCTGCAGCCCTGCGCTTCGCTCTGGGGCAAGGTTCCTCGCGTTGCCTCGGAGGTGGGACTCTGACTATGGATGGTAATATATTTCGGATGGGTTGTAAGTTGTAGATTTCGGAATTATGAAGTTAAAACAGATTCAACTCGCATAAAGTAGATAGCAGAAGTTGGTTTTCTAAGGGACAGAATAAATTAGTGAAGTGTGAATTAAAGCCAGGCCAAAAAAAACTGATAGGGATGAAGCGGTAAATCAAGGTAAGGAGATGAGTACTATCCATTCTACGTGGAGCGGGGGAAAGATGTTGGTTATTTTAAATTACGGTAGTCGTGGATCACATGGAATGGAAGGTAAAAATTTCGTCTCCTGGAGAGTCAGATGAGATGCTTGGAGTGTATAGCTTTTATCCTGTACTTGAGATGTAAAAAGGCGTGTTTTGTTTGGGCCAAACTCAGGTAGAAGTTGGTTTAATTTTCAACATAAGTGTGGGCAAAGATGATTGTTTGGTATTTCGGTCATTGTAAAATCTGAATTGACATGAAAAGTTTATTGGGAAGTTTGTTCGTATAGAATTAGTCTACCTTCTATCTCCTGAAAGAGTCTTTCACTTTAACTATACAGATTCCTCCTCGAGAATCTCCGACCGCTGACCCCTCTCGAATTAGATCTGAAGGAAACTCACGTCTATCTTGTAGCAGAGTGTTTCTACCTGTTTTGGGTTTTACCTGAAACAATGCGTCAAAAATCATAACTCATAAAACATCCGAACATTCAAACACCGTATACGACCCTTCCTATCTACGAGAAACACGTCTGAACTCATCAGATGACATGAAGTAACCAAAACCGTGACATTTGGGCTCCATCCAATTGACATGTAAATAGAGGAGGGACAGTTAAATTTCTGGACTTTAACGTCGAGTGAAAAGCGTGACTTCAATCCGTGTTGTAAGACATTCAGAGGGTCATCGGTTCTTTCCCAGTCAGAGATAGTTGGGTGACGTGGTGCAGTTTGTGTCCGAGTCTTGTGAAATCACGTGCAAACCTGTAGTTTCTGTCCAAGATGGAATTAAGGGGTAATCTGTGGGATTGATTTATGATAAATTTCCTGGTGGTATATCAATGCTTGCATCAATGCATGAAGTAAAATACGTATCAGGGACAAATATGCTGTAATCTTTGCAAAAAAAAAAAACCCCCCGAATTTTTTCACCTGGGATAGCCATGCTGGTGTCTGGACACAAGCAAATACTTATTAGGGATCCTCCAACGTGACTTGATGCATGAAACATAGTCTATTCAGGGATATCCCTCACGTTTAATACCTTGAAGATAGGAGGTTAAGGAACAGCCTCACCATCAGGCCTATAAATTGTAAAGTAGAACTCTCTGAGACGCTGTTACTCTTTTTGAGTATTTCGGCGCGTCTTTCGCCCTTCGGGAGGCTTGTAGGTGTCCATCAGAAGATGGTTTTTCCGTAGACGTTAAACGTAAAATAAATAAATAAATAAATAAATACCTTGAAGAAAGTCCTTCTCAGGGATATCCATGCATACATCTGTGAATGAAACGGGACCACGTCAAGGATACTAATATTCGCTTTTCTGCAGATTACATAACATTTTCAAGGATTTCCCTATCACTCTTCAGCATACAGTCGTCCCTCTCTAACTCGATAGTGGGTCTCGGTATAAGTATTGAAAATATTCATTGTAGCTTGGACTTTTATACTTGCAGCACTTACTCTTACAGGTCATTTTGCGCGCAGGGGTAAGTATTGCAAATATAAATGGTTGAATTTCAATGAATATTTTCAACACTTATACCGGGACCCACTATCGAGTGAGAGAGGGATGACTATATATACTATGGATAGTAGATAGTCTGTGTGGAAGAAAAGGGATCTGTTTAGGCCTTCGGTTATTCATTAAAATAGGTGTAAACGTCCGATAAGTCAAAGGGACCGTGTACGGGGCAAACGAGTAAAAGAGTTACATGTAGAGGCGTTATCAAGACCTTAGTATCGGTGGAGGCATAAGAGAGCTGATTCCCTTATACAGATGTATCTACACAGATAGAATATACACAGTTTGTGGCATTTGCTTGTTGTGCAGTGGCCGACACTCGTAACCCTTCACAAGGTTTTTTGGAGAAATGTGAAGGTATTTGTTGTGCTGACTCGGTTATGATACAAGGATATCTGGAGTGTGAAGATAATGGAAAATGTGCCAAGTGACAGAGTTGCTGAAACTAATGAGTCATATATAACATCTTCTCTTATACAATTATAGAACTCGCATTGTAGTTTCATAGTTGGCATCGGATATTAGTGTTAGAAAATACCCGATTTTACTAGTAACCATTCTGAATGTTTGGTGTCTATTGTTTTCTTTCGTTACCCGATTGCTTATTGGACCAACACCCCGTTTGTTGACAATTAATATTGGAGGAAAGATGTACATAGATACTGCCATAGTATAAAAAATCAAGTAGCAGATTCAAGATTTAATTTGTTATTGTGGAAGCTTTATACACTTACTGGCAAAAATTATTTTTAATGTATAAAAGTGTATAGATGTCTAACCAAGAAATATGATGGTGGATAAGTAGATGTATAAATTGTGTAAGATTAGTATTTGGTCTCTTTTTCTTATTCTTTTTGTTGTTTATCCTTAATGGAAAACTTCCTCTACTTATACATGAAGCCATCAACTATTCCCAAAATAATTTAGTTGCTAAACCCTCTAAAATGTTCTAGGATATTTTGACTAAGAGAGAAACTCTTTGACATAGGTGTTGCTATAACTGATGATCTTACCACTTGTAGGGGATAAATTATTTCTAATAATCTTTGAATTTCAAAGCATTGATATTAGTATCCCTTGAGAATAAAGTAAGGTAGATCTTAAGATTGTAATAGTCTTTAAGCTATGACCCAGGATCTAAATATCCAAGGGTTGTTGTAATTGTCTGAATTGTTGTGTCTGTGCACATCTGAGTATAGTCTTAAAAATATTGAGATGGTCTGTGCTGTATTAATTCAGAACCCATGCACAGACTAGTGCTTGTACTTCTTGTACTATTAATTTTAATATTATTGATCTGCATTATAAATTTGCCGATCTTAGTCTTGTTAACCTTTGTGGTAGTAATTTATTTATTTATACCCAATTTATTTAATTGTATAATTTGTATATATATGTATAATTTGTGTATAAAGATAATTAATGTATAATTTATATTAATGTAGAATTTATGTATATATTCTATATTTGTGTTATTTGTGTATATTCATAATTTATGTATTATTTGTGTATATGTATACTTTATAGTACAACAGTGATTATTGTATTTTATGTTGATTTATATTCTTGAGTGTTATTCTTATTGTAGCTCCGTTTATAATTATTTTCGGCTAATACAGTAAAACTTCTCTAACACGATAGTGGGTCCCGGCATAAGTGTTGAAAATATTCATTGAAATTTATCCATTAATATTTGCAATACTTACCCCTGCACGCAAAATGACCTGTAAGGGTAAGTGTTGCAAATATAAAAGTGCAAGTTACAATGAATATTTTCAACACTTATGCCGGGACCCACTATCGTGTTAGAGAAGTTTTACTGTATTATTCTATATTCTTACACATTCCCACCATTGACTATTCTATCGAGGGACAGTTATGAAGGAAATAGTGAAAGAATCAGGTTAATAATCAATTATTTAATGAAATCAAAAATATACTATGCCGTTACGGTAAGTTATTACAGGTGGGTCTGTGCAGGGTATATCTCGCTTCAGGGGTTAAAAGTGGGTGTCTGTGAGGCTTATGACATCTAACTCAAAGCCTAAAATATGTGAGCCTTATATGTAAGGATTGTCAATTTTATGCTGGATAGCCTCGCTATTACAGAGTCTTCTCCCAATCGTCGGCCCCCCACTATTGTTTAGCAATACCATCACAGACCTCAATAGGACGCCATCACTTGAGTAAATTGTCGTAAATATACCGATTTTAAGTTGAGAAAATTCTAAAGTTAATTAATTCATTCAGGATGCTAAAGAATGGATCTGTTGAATCATTGCAACGATAAATCGTCCACAGACGCCCCCACCATCATCAACCTCACCTCAATCTAAGGCTCGATCCAGAGCAAAAAAAGTGACAAAAGAACAACATATTGAAGTAAGTATCATGTCAAAAGAGAGCTAAATCATACGTTGTCTCTAAAAATTGGCAGATGAGAACTCTGACCTGAAAAGGCTACAGCTACCAAAAGATTGCGCGACGACTCCAAGTGACCTATCACCAGGCTTGTTATGCTGCAAAAGCTGCCAAACTCTTTCCTAAAAAGAGTACTGGTCGCCCCCTTGCCTTGAGCAGTAAACAGGTCGACGAGATTGAAGCCTTTGTTGTGTCATCTCCAGAACACCGTCAATTGACTTATTTCGAGCTCGCCTACGCACATTTTAGTCATTTTGAAGTGAGTGAAAAGGTAATCCAACGGAAAATGTCAACAAGGGGATACGCCACTCGTATTGCCGCTTCGAAACCACCACTTTCTACAGAAAACAAGAGAAAGAGACTTGAGTTCGTTACAGAACATCTTCACTTGAATAAAGAGCATTGGATGAGAGTTCTCTGAACAGATGAGATCTTGGTGACTGATGGACGACATAGTAGTATTTGGATCACGAGGAAAGTCAGTACCGCCTACTTTGTCTGAAATTTGAGATTCTTAACCTTAATTTTTCATTTAGATAGATGAAAATTTTGACGCTACATGTGTCACAAGTAACATTCGGAAGAAAATTGTGTGTATTTTTTGAATTTAATCGATTTGAGATAAACAAGTACATGCAAATTTACTTTACATAGCAGATTTAATATTTTACAGGCCCGCCTTGAGCAAGTATGACTGCCTCACATCTCGTGGGCATGCTTCTGATAAGCTTCTCAAGCTTATCCGGCTTAGTCGCGTCATTCCATGCTTCTTTCACTATTCCTCGAAGTTCATCGTAGGATCGCTGCCTTCCCCTTTCCAATCTCGGGTAAAGTTACTGTATGTAATCTTTCATACTATCCCATACGTGCTCAATTGGATTCAGGTCGGGAGAATACGGAGACCAGTCTGAGTAATGAGCCTCTCTCAGAACTCTTAGATTGTTCCCGCTGCGCTGTGTGAAGGAGCATTGTCCTGCATCATAGAAACCCAAGGTCTCATGCTCACCATTCCATCAATCAGCAGTACAATTCTCTGAGAGTATGATTCTGAGGTAATAGACCCCCATTCCTTCTCCCAGAAAAGGCAAGGACCTTCCTCTGTCCCTGCGAAACTTCCCCAAAACATCCATCCAAGACTCTTTCTCACCTTTTCCACTACGCAGGTGGCGTTGACTTATTCACCGATCTTGAACTGAGAGATAGATCGGTATTTTTTATTATTTGAGGTACAAAGATACCAACCTTTCGCGTTACCCATTCTCTCTTAAGTTAGCAGTCTGTGGCCCAGGTCTCATCAGTCCAAAGAATCGTCATCCAATCTTCAACAGTCCAGTCCTTGTGGGCTTCAGCCCACTCCCGACGCTTCCTTTTAACCTCTCCAGAAAGGGGAGACTTTTTTAGCGCTGGATGACGTCTGTAACCCATTTTTTTAACTCGTTTTGAATAATCCTTTCACTCACTCCAAAATCCCGAAAAGGGCCATGGGCAAGTTCAAACCATGACATTCGAAAACCTTCAGAAGATGATGTTATGAAAGCCTCAATTCGGACAACGTCAGAGGAGGACAATGTTGGGGGCCAACCTGCAGCTTTCTTGGGTTCAATGTACGGAGTACAAGGGGTGTATCTGACCTGGTTTCGAGATATGACTAGTTGTTTTGTAATACTTGTCTGATTCATTCCCGAACCATGGAGAGTTTTGATCTAGACGTGTTACCTCAGATATTTATTTACCATGAAAATTGGGCTTACCTGGAGACGCTGATCTCTGTTTAATCGTTTGGCGTTATTTGTGTGAGCTGCTGGTTGTACCCGGCTCATCTTTTAAAGAATAATTGGCCTATGATATATGTTAAATTTTAAGAGTAACGATTTATTGATTCTCTTAGATGAAAATGCTGATGATGATGATTCTGTAGACAGTAACAGCAACGATGTCTATTGAATTGCGTCGGCGAGGGAGGGGGATAAGAGATCAAAGCAGCAGCCCAGTAAAAACCCTGATTACTCAGGCCAACATTTTCAATTTGTTTTGGTGTGAAGACTAGCAGGGATTATATAAGACTAATGGGAATAATATTCATAAGCGAGGTTTTAGTGTATGCTGAAAAATTAATATGGGGTTAGAATACGTTCACATACGCTTTCTATATAACGAATCACAGTTGAAAGGGCCGGACAACAGTTTTAGCCAGTCTTATTGCGTCGCGAGAACACTCTTCATTCTGTGGAATGTGTACGAGTAATTAAAGTGACTTAACGTTATATGATGACAACCAGGAATGAATACTTTCTGAGTAAGGCAATTTACGTAGATAAGCGGCGTTTTTCGCTTTACTGAGCCTCGAGAAATGGTACAAGGGAAAGTGCAATTCACGAAGAAAAAGACTAAAATACCATTACCGGTATAGTTGATCGCGCAAAAAAACGCTTCGCCGAACTTGTGAAAAGTACGTCTTGTGTATGATGTCTGGGAAACATGTTCCGGAATTGAAAGAGCTACCCCCATCGTATGCAGTCTCAGCTGCGCAGTGCAGTACATCTTCCTCAGTAAACAGATCTTCCAAACCGCCTCTACGCGGTCCTTTCACCTTGGACTTGCCAGTATTGAATGATCTCCGAGGCAAAAGAGTGATACTAGCGTCGGCAAGCTTACGCCGGAGACAAATTCTTTCTCTAGTAGGTTTATCTTCTTGCCAATACCATCTTCTGATCAGGCTTAGCTCGGTTTCTCCAATCTCGAAATCCTCCCCTCGACGAAACTGGAAAATCTTTCCAAGGACGATTTAGGACCTTTTCAATATGTTCTTCAGACTGCAACTCAGAAATGTCTCGACGTTTACACCATTGCTCTTTCTAACTCTCAAGCCTCTAGGCCTGAACCATCACTAGTTATTGCCGCTGATACAATTATCGTCACTAATTCAGGCCGCATATTGGAAAAACCACGCAGCGAAAAGGATCATTTGCAAATGCTAAAACTGCTCAGAGACCAGAAAACACATAAATGCTACACTGCTGTCGTTGCGCTGGCACCCAGGGAGGATGCGCGAGATCCCGGATATAACATTGAAACAACGGTAGAAGAAACTCAGGTGGTATTCGCAGCTGAAGTCAGCGATGATTTAATACAGGCATACGTCAAAACAAGGGAAGGAGCCGACAAAGCAGGAGGCTATGGACTTCAAGGAATGGGTAGTCTCCTGATCGAGAAGATCAATGGAAGTCCCGATAACGTGATAGGTTTACCTTTAAGGGCAACGCTACAGCTGATTGAAAAGGTGATTCTCGATCAAGATATTTCTGTAAGTGAAGACGAGGTGGAGGATTAAGACAGTTTGATAAAGTTTATGCGCACTAAATGGAGCACCCTGAAATACCTCGGGTAAGGTAAACATGGGGATAGTTATTTGTAACAAGGGAATGCAACTTCAAAAAGCTAGGAGCTCCGACAGCCAAAACAGGATGTAGCGTCGATTAAACTAGTCATCCACTACCCAGATGGCTAGAGATAAAGAAAATGCCAGAATAACGCTGCCGACTAAATTTCGAGAATTCTTATGAATACAATAGAGATCAAAGAATTTTCAGGCTTTCGTTAAATTCCAACAGAAGTAATGTGTAAAAGCTTGAGGAAACCGGATACACCCAGAGATATGCGAGTCACAAGTCTCTACTTTGACTCGCCGCTCGCTTTCTCTTTAATGTATCCAACCCCACAGTGTTTGGCAAAATTAATTTGAGCTCTGAAACGGATCTTACTGTTAGCTATAAAGTCCTGTCAGCGAAGATGCTACACAAGGCTTTATCTTTGTCAACTTACGATTCAAAGTTTAAGGCTTTGTCCTGTAATTAACTATTTACAGCTAGAATACAGAATACGAAAACGTTTCGAGCACTCACGCTACATCGGTTGACTCAGAAATGTGGACATCATCCTTTGTTAGGATCCTGCCCACTTTTTTACACCTACGCAGCACGAATAAGTACTCATTTAATTTTTTAATCAGCTTGATTTTTAAAATTTTAAATTTACCTTGGACATGGACATTAGTTTATCTCATCTGCATGTACTTCTTGACTTCGAGCATTACTTGACTTGTTACCGAAAGTGCTACGGTGTCTTGTAGTTAGTCCTGTAAAAAGGCTAAAGAATAAATTGAATGCTCTGAAAATTTAACGCCAGCAAAGTAGAAGTGGGGTCTGATGGTGCAGTAGTAAACTTTCCGGACCGTCCTCCCAAGTAGAGTCTGGGCAGCTTAGACACAAGCTCCACTTGAGACTAGAGAAAGCTGGTTCGAATCCGGCAAGACCCTCACACCACTTCTTTCGTGGTGATATTGTATTCGTAGCATGACGAAAGCATACTCTAATGACCATAGGTTTTTCTCGCTTTTCCTCGTGATGGGTATTCACGGAAGAGGGTACATGTTGTAAGGCGTTATTCTCGTAGTGGTATCGGCAAATGAAATCTGAGTATGAATGTTCCAAACGTCAGACTGGGTCATTTTGTGAAGATACATACCTTCCGTAACCATTCACGTCATAGCCTCAGGTTGCATATGCTAAAATGATTTAAAAAAAAATCAAAAAAAGTAGTGGTACATTTTTTTTGGGAGGCCCAACTCGAGTTGGCGTCTTACTGCTCATATAATAATATCTCCCCATCAGCATCTTCACTTTCTGCCAATTGCCCCCTCCCATGATGCTCTGGTTAACCAAGTATTTCCTACAGGCTACGCTAGTTAATGCAGTCGCAAGTGTCTGACGTGCTCAGTCACCTGATTAAATATTTGGCATGCTTGCTATGACAGAACATTTTGTAATACAAGGCCATAAAGATAGTGAAAAGCGGACTTTATAATCTTCTCGTGGTACTACTGGGCTCTTCTGGGATACTACCATAGAGACGTAGGGCTTATGCGAATAAATACCCTCTGGGTCAAACCAGCTTGTTGTTGAAATCAGTTATTATTGGTAGGGTATGCCAGGAATGTCAACGGTTGAGCCGTCATAGCTCGGTTAACATTCTGCGTTATACCTATGGTATGTCCTGTAACACGCTAGTCCGTATTGATACACAATTACCAACTAGTTTCACTACTGCCACTACTGCCACTACTACCACTTCTACCACTAATACTAAGGATGGAGATTGATTCTAGCTGTCTCAGTTCTACGGAAATCGATCTAGCAGCCCAGCCTAGGCTTGACTCCTCTATGTGGGGAGACAAAAATTTTCCTAAGCTCACTCCTAAATTACCTCAAAACTACGATGTTAGCATGATTTCTAACATCTTTAACTTAGACAGTGACTTGACCACAACGATAGACTTCACCTCGGGGCCATCTGTAAAAAGCACCCATACCAATTCTAGATTGAACGACAACCAAGAAAGGACTGAATCAAATAGCCACCCATTACAACCACTACACAAGATTATCCGAGTTAAATCCTTGCCGGAGCACACGAAAAAATGCAATTGCATTTGTCTTTTACACGACAAGAACACTTCGAGCTCTCCCTCCGGCCCCAGTAAAGCCAATTCACCATCAACACCCAAAACAATACCCAGAACAACCACGGCCACTCCCAATACTACCGGTCTGACCCAAAATGCCTGTCCAGAGCCTAGCAGCCAGGCTAAGTTCACCTTTGCAGATGAGGTACTCGACTCTGCTAGAGATAACATTAATGAAGCCTACAGGCTGACATCAAATAAGACCATTCCAACACAACTCCTGGACTTTCTGAATATATTCCGAAGATATACCGAGCAGGGCTATACTACAATGGAGGATGTAATTCCGTCAAACAAAAAAGCCCAGCCACCCACGATTACCAACCAACCAAACAAACCAACAAGACATGGGCGACCCTGTGATCCTATTCTACCAAAGGCCCCAATGACCTATCTACAAGCGCACCCGATTCCAGACATAATGTAGTCTCACAACAGGGAATTTACTCACCCCAGCTCAGCCCCAAACACCAAAGGTGCTTACATTTGCCAGCAACCAACCCGAAACTACCTCCAGGCGCAAGGCAAAGCTCCTGACGCTGCTAATACCACTATTGACCTACGGTCACCAAAGGGCATGGAAAGACCCATACCCCGCTCTTCTGTAGACCACAGTAAGAATGTAGTAACATTAGTCTTGAACAACGGAAGCCTGGTACCAGTGTATCAGCCTAACCAAGTTCGAGACAAGTTCAACAAAGCTATGGGCAAGATTGCAATTTCTAGAGTTATTACCTCCCCAAGGAATAACATCGTCTTAACTTGCTACAAATCCACCCCAGAAGAGCTTTTGGAGCAACAACCCATGTGGAACAAAGTTTTAGCTGACTAGCCTATCAGTAAGGCACAGAAAGTTGAGATATATCTGGTTGTTGTTATCCATGGGGTACCTTCATGTCTTCCTCTTCCTGACATGGCAGAGGAGATCACATCTTTCAACCCAAACATCAATGTCCAAGGCAAGCCAAGATGGCTCACAGGCCCTCCCAAGACTGCACATGGCTCCCTAGTTCTCACGGTCGGGTCTGAAGCTGAAAAGTCTGAGGTCATCAGATCGGGAGTACTAATTGGCGGGCCTCTATTGAAAGTAGTTAACTTTCAATCAAGCACAAAGAAGACATTATGCAAGCAATTTCTGAAATGTGGACACCATTACCTCCTCTGCAAAAAACCACTAGTGTGTGCGATTTGCTCGGACAAACATATTACATCAGAGCATAGCTGTCCTACATGTAAGTCTTCTGACAATTGCCAACATCACCCCACAAAATGTCAAAACTGCAATTTCACCAGCCATAATGCCCTTGAAAAGCTAAATTGTGAATCTTACTAGGCACTCTCATGTTAGGACAATTGAAAATATGCCAACACAATGTTGCCAAGGGCAAGGACATAACTCAGTCACTCTTTGAAGTTTCCCTATCACAAAATTCTGATTTAGTTTTTGTTCAAGAACCGTATGTATATTGGAATTCTGATTTGGCAGCCTACTCTACACTTTCTCATCCAGCATATCATACTATCCTGCCGCACAACAAGTCAAACATTAAGCCAAGAGTTGTAACTTACACAAATAAAATCTCCACTTATGCTGTATCAGCAAGGTCTGATCTCATTTGTGACCCAGATATGTAGGCTTTTGAGATAATTACAGCCTCTGAAAAGTTTTTCATATTCCATATATACAATGAAAAATCGACTATAATAGGGGACACCCAGACAACACTACAAGGATTCTTCCAGGAAAATCTTAATTTTAATTAGCCATTTATTTTGTTAGGTGATCTGAATTTACATCATCCTTGGTGGAATTCTATGGTTACAAGCCCGATTTTGCCCGCTTCTGAACTCTTTTATTTCTTAGAAGAGCACAGGGCAAGTCTCCTTTTTGATCCTGAAGTTATAGAAGAGTTTGGAGGGACTTTCCATAGATCAAATACCCGGAACACGTCTATCATAGATCTGGCCTTTGCTGCTGGATTCCAGAACATATAATAGCACAACTGGCACTATGGAGAAAGCGCTGGTTCAGCTCATGAAGTAATTCTGTTTGAAGTATCGGTTCCCTATCATACTAATCATGGTTCCTGCTTATCCGCAAGATTTAACATCAAAAAGGCTAACTGGGAGGTCTTTAACCATAACCTATCACTATCTGAATCTCATTATACATCTCTCATTCAAAACGAAATACTAGTCAAGGAGCCAGACCAAGTAGCCTGTCTCCTTTAAGATCTCATTATTAAGTCGGCTAAAGGTGCCATTCTAATGTCCAAGCCATCAAGTCATTCCAAAGCATGGTGGACTGAGCAACTCAACAGCATGAGGAAAGACTACCACTTAAAAAGAGGAGAGCCAAAAAGTCTTGGCTTTCTAATGACATTGAGGAGGCTAGGATCTCAAATAATACTTTTTTCAGAACAATAAGTTTCACGAAAAAGAAACATTTGGAGGATTTTCTCGCTGGCGCTCAAGAAAAAAGTATATTCAAAGCTTTCAACCATTCTAATCCCAAGTTCTTCCAACCTTCCTTGATACCAACTTTGAAGTACAGAAACTCTCAAGGCCAGAACCTAGTA
>JAPWIX010000058.1:0-22833 GCA_028751805.1 Podosphaera xanthii | reverse complement strand
AAGTATGGATAATTATTGCAAATATAAATAGTATTGAAAAGCGTTCCACTAAAATGTGAAAAAAATAGAAAGATTGGGAAACTATGCGCTTGTAACAAGAGTAATTATATTCGTTACAAATACTTCTTCGATGAGCGGGTGTTTTTTAAATCATTCCTGCGTATGCAACCTGAAGTTATGACGCGAATGATTATGCGAAGATATGTATGTGACGCAGTATGACTCTGCTAGATGTTTGTAACACTCATACTCAGATTTCTTGATTTTGTAAATACCACTACAGTACAATCTCGCTACCCCACATTATTACAGCGAGATTGTACTGTACGAGGATAACACCTTACAACATGTACCCTCTTCCGTGAATACCCACCACAGGGAAAAGCGAGAAAAAACTGTGATTATCTGAGTATGCTTTCGTCATTACACGAATACGATACAGTAGAGCCTCTCATACTCTCATGATAGGGTATTGTTCGTTGATCCGCTTCTTATAGGGTACAGGGGTTAAAGCGGGGATAAAGTGGAGATAAAGTGGTGATATTCCAGGTTACCTCACGATAGATCCACAGTATCCCTGTTAGCTTCAAATTTTAAAATCTTATGGCCTAAGGCATAAGAGATATGCATCTGTATATGAAGTCCAACGCCCACCTTCATGCCTGCACCTTTCTTCACTCGCGCACACCTGAGGTCGTTTCGTTTAAATCATTGTCAGCTATTTACTATTATTTTGCTCAACGGCATACTTTTATTTCATTCATCTATCTAATTTTTACTTCATGTGAGTGCATCTGAACCTTAAGTCAACTACTTTAGAAGATTTTAATTTACTGTACTAGATTGCCGCAAAGATGGATTCAACTCAACAACCTTCTCCATCATCAGCATCTCCTACTTATGCAAAACGCCTAACACAAACTCAACGTATTCAAGTAAGTCTGAAATCTACAAATTGATAAGGTTAAGAGAGTAACATGTGCAGGTTAGAACCTTGGCCAGTGAGGGACACAGTTACGTCAAAATCTCTCAACGCCTTGGGATTACATGGCGACAGGTACAATACACCATGAGCGTTGAAAATACCGAGCCTCAGTACTCCAGTGGTAGGCCACCTATTCTAAGTAGTTCCCAGGTCGATGAAATAGAATTTTTCGTCTGTTTATCATCGGAAAATCGTCGGATGTCATTTTTCCAACTTGCACATTTTATATTTCGGCACTTTGGTGTGAGCGAGAATGTGATCCGACGTGAACTGGCAAAGAGGGGATATGCACGCAGGATTGCACGATTAAAACCTCCTATCTCTTCAGTCAACAAACTGAAGAGATATGAGTTTGCCAGAATACATCTCCACTGGCGGAAGGAACATTGGATGAGAGTCCTCTGGTCCGACGAGACTTGGGCTATGAATGGTCGGCAAAGTGATCGTTGGGTCACAAGAAAGGTCAGTAGTCCCTTAAAGGCTCCTAAGATTTAGAGTTCCCTTGAGCTAAGTTTAAGTCAAAGATTGGGGAAGAGTACGAAGATACCTGTGTCCTAGCCAAGACGCGGAGGAGAGTTGGGTGGATGTTCTGGGGATCTCTCTTTGGACGACAGAAGGGGCCTTGCCTGATTTGGGAGAAGGAGTGGGGCCATATCACTGCGGCCAGTTACTGCGAGAGGATAGTGCCTCTCATAGAGAGTGCGGTCTTTCGGGAACCAGGACTAGATGTGATGCAGGACAACGCCCCTCACAAGTCGAGGCAAACTATGCGTGAGTTTGAAAGGAGGAATATTTCTCTAATGGAGTGGCCGCCATATTCTCCTGATTTAAATCCGATAGAAACTTTGTGGAGTTATATGAAAGCGTACATGGAGCGTCTTTATCCAGCGTTGGATCAAGGGGGGCAGCGGAGTCAAGGGCATCTTCGTCAAATAGTGAACGAGGCGTGGGATCTGGGGTTTAATGGGGATGACTTGGAGAAACTGATAGATTCGATGCCCCGAAGAATCAGAGCCGTTTACGAAGCTGAAGGCGGATATGTAAATTATTAGCTAGATAGAAGTATAATTTATTTATGAAATGTATTAATGAATTAAAAAGTGAATAGAGGGCTATAATGGACACAAAAGAGCAAAACCAACGAATATTTCGTTGTGAAATTTTTGCCATACAAATTTAAAGTTTAGGTGGGGAGATCTACTTATCGTCATGCTAATTCAAGTTAGTAAAAGCCTATATACCCTGTAAAAGTCGAATTTTAGCGCCTATACACGATTAATACCGTAGAATGAGAGTAGCTAATAGTGGGTCCCGGTATAAATGTTGAAAAGATTCATTATGACTTGGACTTTTATACTTGCAACACTTACCCTTAAAGGTCATTTTGCGTACAGGTAAGTATTGCAAATATAAACGGTAAAATTTCCATGAATCTCTTCAGTAATTATACCGGGACCCACTGTTAGCTAAGACGGGTTCTACTGTAGGACAGTCGAACCTTGCCACAACAGTGATGCGTCCGTCACAATTATTGAAAAGATTCATTTAAATTTTACCGTTTTTATTTGCAATACTTACTCATGCACATTAAATGGCTAGCAGTGCTAAGTGTTAAAAAAGAAAGTACCAACAATTACATAAATCGTTGCAGGAATTCAACTGGGACTCACCATTTTGACTTAGACAGATTCTACTATCTGACATCGTTTTTATGCCGAGTGGATAGTCCGGGAATTAATCCGGGTAAGCCGGGAGCGGATCCGATCTCGCCTAGATTCAACACCTCTGGAGCTGTGTGATTTGTACGGGAGATACAGTAGCGATCACATATGCGCTATATCTCCACAAAAACTACTTGAAAATTAATTATGCTAGATTTAAACGAATTCTCAGTCATTTCCCGATAGTTGTGGTGATTTCTCCCGTCAGAATAATGATTAATTATACTCTATTGCAGGGGTAAATAGTGAAGGAAACCCTGAATGCCAAGATCTGACAGGGATTATACAATATGCCATTGGCTGCAATATTTTGACCATACCAAATCCGACAATAGCTGAACCTTATTTGTATGGGAAATTTTGCGTGATAAAAGAAGTGTAGGAGATCCCTGTAACTCGTTGAAATGATGATATTCTATTCAAAAGTGCTAGCTTTTATCAAGTATTAAATACATTTTTACCAATAATTAAGCATCATTAATAAGGAATCGAACCTCCTCTTGCTCTGATGACTGCCTGGCACCTTTCTGGCATGCTCTCTACAAGCGTAGCCAGTTGCTCCTGAGAAATTGACTCCCATGCCTCTAGGACTGCATTACGGAGCACTTCCTCAGATGGATTACCAGAATCAAATTCTGGGTGGTGCTCTTCAATATGGGATTTCATCATATCCCACACTGACTCAATTGGATTCAGGTCTGGGGAATATGACGGCCAGACTATGAAATCTACCCCCCTTGATGACAGCTCTCTTTTCGTACGTTGAGCAGAATGGGTAGGAGCACCATCCTGCATAAAGAGAAGAGGGCCGTGAGAGTCAATTGGTTGTGTTGCCGCGTGGATTAAAGGAACAATCCTCTGGCAGTAACTCTCCGCTTTTATAGTCACCCAATCCCTACTCCAGAAGAGGGCAGGGCCCTTCTGGTTCCCATAAAAGGAGCCCCAGAACATCCAACCACGCTTTCGAGGACCTTTTCGAACCAGGCAAGTGTGATAATATGTCTCCTCGGGCTAAAAAATTAGATTAATGCAGTTGATACATGGCTGAGATCTGGACTCACCTTCCTCGAAACCCATACTCTTGTGTGACGTTCACCAGTGATCCAAGTCTCATCAGACCAAAGAATTTGGGACCACTGTTCAGGTGTCCAAGAAGAGTGTTCTTCCGCCCACTCTAATCTTTTCCTCATATGTGCAGGCGTTAGAGTAGGCTTCGCTTGAGCAATGCAACGCTTGAACCCTCTTCTCTCAAGAGCACTTTTGATTGCGATTTGGCCACAATTCCAGTGGGAAAACTTAGCAGCAAGCTCCAGGTGGCTCATCTGGCGGGCCTCACTTGAAGACGTGACAAACTCTTCAAGCTCAACTTCCTGCTGAGCGTTCAAGGCGTGGGGTCGGCCATTTCGCTTTTGGGGCGTCAGACATTGCCTTGCAAGGGCATATTGTACCCTTCTTTCGGTGATACCGAGTTGATTACCGATGGCGAGATGAGTAAAACCAAGGCCACGTAACGTGTATATCTGGACTCGCTGATCCCAAGAAAGCTGGCACCGTGATCTTGGAGTAGTGGGAGATGCTGGGGTGCTCATTTTTCTTCGCAGTTTATCGTGAGGATATAGGTTATTCGATATGTCGTGTCAACCGATTTAGTGTGGTACGAGGATGCTGTGCAACTATCGAACATAAGAGAGAAGGTTCAAGGAAGAAGGAATGCCTCGGTTGCCTTATTGCCTTAGTCTAGCCATTTTTGTAGCGCTAAAGTCGGAATGTCAGGGATAGCCCATGTAAATTACACAGAATGTGGGGCTACACTTCTTACCCCTGCAATAGAGTATAGTTTGCATGGGCCATTGTCTCTACCGTCTACTGCGCACTTTGGATCGCGTCATTCTCTTACTTAGTCTGACCCCCTTTAGCCCTCTTTACAGCCAGAATTCTCGAAGGCATACTTTCAATTATCGAACGACATGAATCTTCATGCCATACTACGTCTACTCTTTCTATCAACTTATGTATGCCTTTTGGTGATTCCGGGTACCCCCCAAGTCGGCGTTTGACTAGACATCAAAGATGCTCAACTGAGTTCAAGTCTGGCGACTGGGAAGGCCATTTCATGATAATTATACCTGTAGTCGCTAGCCAATTCTTTGAGGGTCTGGAAGTAAGTTTCGGGTCATTGTCTTGTTGAAAAATAACGTTATTTCTATCGTTTGATAAGAGCTTATGTGAAGGGCGTAGACAAACGGTATAACACAACGTGCGTGATGTCGAAAAACTGTCTATCTTTTGGTGGCTATCTACAAACAGTTAAACGACCGGGAAAGATGAGATGTTCTGAGGCACGAGATGGTGCTAATTGGAGCATTTATTAGGAGGCATCATGTTTGGAAGAAGGGGTATTCCGGGACTGAGTAAGTTTCATAATGAGCAGAGGCGTTTTGGAACGGTAGCATAAGAGCAACTGGGAGTAGTTGGCTGTAACCTTTGACAGAAGTCATTAGAAGAGGACCGGTTAGGGCTCTCATGATGATGTGTATTAGGAAGGCGTTATCTTCGGGAAAGGGTATCGAGAACGTGAGGTTCCTCGGATCAGTATATTGTTATTATGATTGTCGTTGATCTTGGTGGTCAACAGTTATCCTTTTAGGCCAGTAGAGCCAGTTATTATATTTATCATTTTACCTTCATACTTTTCTCTCAAACCGGAAGAGAGCAGCTAATAACGACCTGGGCAATTGTGAGCTAACCTACTCCTTAATTGGTCACAGATAATCCCTATCAACCCCTATCTAGATCCAATGCGCGTATGTTCCCTTGCATCCTCAGGGATCCCAACGCCTGGTCCATGACCTAGTTAGCAATACCGGGCCAAGCCCGTCACAGCTTGCTTGTGACTTTGTCGAAGATATAATGATCCTAAACACTTAGGCACTCTAGACTCTAAAGATAACGATATGATCGCACTGAACGGGCGATATAAGAATAACAAGATTGGACCCTCAGGTCAACATACGATGTCCCTAAGCTTCGAGATACCCGATCTCTTCATATACATTTCCCAGAGCTACTCCTCCGACTCTGGACTTCTGTCCACATTGGCCTATCTCATAATACGTGGCTAGACTGTTCCATCTGATATATGCTAAAACACATATCGTCCTCCGATACCTGACCGAGTCTCACGTCCATAACTTGCCTCGCTTCATATCATCTAGCTCTGTGACACAAATCCAGCTGATCTCTGACACAAACGTACCCGTTACGTTTGGCCGTTTAACTGCCGACAGTTAGAGCCAAAAAAGTACACAGGATGCTTATTAATTGTTCCGAGTTCATTCTGCCGGCTACGCAACTCATACCACCGGCTGCAAACCAGGATGTGCACTTTGACGCTTCTACTGCCGGTTTGGTCCCATCATTAGCCACCAAACGAGCCAGTGCTCACTTATCTCGACTTTAACTTCCGTAGTCGTCCTCGCACAGGCTATAATGTATGGCTCAATGATTTTTTTCGATACCTGGCTACCGTAGATCGATGACAACCTAATATTTCTGCTACTTCTAGTTGCTGTTTACCCTCATTGGGTAAGGTAGTGATAGACGACACCCAATACTGCGAAAGTTTTCTCATCGTGAAAATATCAGAGAGTAATGGTATCAAGTAGTGGAGGAATTATGTAGAGGCATATTAATTACTTATATAGGCCAAATAATTAAAGTTTACTGCGCAGTTGGGTATTAATGTAGGTTCTCCCTCGTGATGAATTGATGCGATCAAAAGTACGCAATAGACATCATAGACAATGGCCCCTGCAAATTATATAATTAATCATTATTCTAACGGGAAAATTATCACAGCTATCGAGAAATGACTAAGAATCCATTTAAATCTAGAACAATTAATTTAAGTGGTTTTTGTAGAGTTATTGTAAGATTTATCCAGCATGGCGGTATTATTGCGCATTTTAGATCGCTACTGTATTTAGCCACTATTATTGGTGTTATGGCTACTCGCTGAATACACGAGATTTTCCAAAAAAAAACTAAGGTACTCAAATTAGCATTGAATGGTACAATTTCGATCCATTACCTACTTTTCATTCTATAGTATTTTGCTAATACTTAGATTACTTCGACCCCCTCCCCCCCCTCCAAAGGATCGAAGGGACTGCAGGTTAGCACCTGAGTCGTTTTTTGGCCTCCATCAACCCATGCCCAAGGAGTTTTGAGCTCTTCCCGGAGTTTTTAGGACTGTTGTGCTGAATTTTCGAGCTGAAACTTCCTTCTCGAAAAGCTCGTCCAGTTCGGAAAATGAGCGATCCTTTGGCTCTGGCAACCTGAAATAGGACCAGACGAGGCAGAAAACGCAAATACCAGCCCAGAAAAAGCCACACTTTCCACCCCATCCCCATGCACCAGGATTAAGCATGTTTGGAACCAAAACAAAGTTAAATATACCCGCAATATTGTAGAGATTGCGAGCAATAACTATTGTTTTGTTCTTCATGCGAGTTGAAGGGATTTCCGACACAAGTGAGTATGTGATCGGGCCCACGGTGCAGTTGAAGGCAGCAGCATAGACAATTAGGAGAGCCCCAACCGTCCAGCTACTGATTGTGCCAACGGTCAGGCTGACTGATCCGATGACGAAAAGAATGATTGTTAGGGCGAGGAGTCCAGAGGCAAAAATCGTACGCCGACCAAAATGGTGCATTAACCACCAAGAAACAAACGTTCCCCCAAGACCAATTCCATATTGAACCAGAGATAGATTGAAGGCCATGAGAGTAGGGAGACCGGCTTGAACAAAGAAATATGTTGAGTAACTCATCAGAGCACTCCCACATATATTCTGAATAACCCAAGTGACGCAGCTAATCTCAGTTCGACGTTTGTTCACTCCCTTAAAGCAGTCAAGGTAATTGGCCCCGGTAGACTGCGACTTTTCCATGTCGTTTGTCACGGATATCTAAGTTGGATCCATAGTCAGTAAAGCCCCATTACAAGCGCGAGACATGATGAGCCAAGAGAAAATCGATGATTTTATAACATTGTAATGGTGATTGATTAAATAACCTGTGAACAGATTTACAAAGAAATTTCAACACTCACCATGGCCAAAGTACCTTCAGTGCTAAAATATTCTGGCGCAAACCTTAAATCCGTCAAAGCTCGTAGAGCTTTGTGCGCATCATTTTTACGTCCCCGACGGACTAGCCACCTAATTATTCGACTTAGGATCTAAACGCCATAATGCGGCATGACAGGATCATCACTTACCATGGAGACTCTGGAGCAAAGATGAGAGCAACGGCAATTGGAATTGGCCAGAACCATTGGATAGCGAATGGAATACGGTAACTCCATTCATCAGGCCTTCCAACCAGAGCTCGCAAGACGCCTGACCCGATAAGTTGACCAATGACCCAACATATATTAGAATATGTAGTGAAATATGATCGAAGTTTTGCCGGACATATGTCAGATACATATGCACATGTTAGAGCTTGGAAGGCGCCCCATGGAATTCCGCATAGAAACTCGCCGATCAAAATCATGATCAAGCTCTTTGCGAAAAAAAGGACGAAAATGAACGAAGACACGGTAAGCAAAGCTATTGCCATGGTTTTCTTATAACCAAAGCGTTCAATGGCGACTCCATTAACCAAAAGCCCAACTACCTCACCGATCAACGTGCCAATTGACAATGCCGATTGCCAGACTACTGGGATCTCATAGTCCCTGTTCGTGCCAGTTGATTCGCCGTACTGCAGGCGAAATGCTGGAAAGGCGTAGAGTTGAGCCAAAAGAAGGTTATCGTAACCCTCCATGATCATGGCCGTAGAAATGGCGCAACTGAAGAGAGCCGCGGGCCACCATAACTTTAATGCCGACCATAGCGACATTCTTCGATCAACTTCTTCGGCATGATCGGCATCTATTTGAGCCTGTGAGGAATCTGACACCCTCACAGATGCCTCCATGGAGAAGTCATCGCCGGATACTACTGGGCCAGTCAATCCTTCACGGTGAAACAAGCCAACGCCTCTAACAGGATCGTTAGAAGGCATTTTAGGTTATCTTCTATAATTTATATATAGCCTATAAGAGGTTAGTTAAAAATAAACATATAAATAATTGTGGGAGATCGACGTACAGATACCGTAAAGTTAGCTATATTTAGCTTTAGAGATTTCTCAGTTGATTAGATAACTGAGAGAATCTTGGTGGAGAGATGGTTGATTGAATTTGATATAATGTTATGAGGTAAGAGTTGGATAAAGTAGAAAATAGATGATTATTTTTACAATGAATATCACTATGTAGGGTTTGGCTTTTATATCACTGTAAAAAAACAAATGATATCATCGAATATCTGAAGATCAAAGGTAAGAGATAAGAAGATAGAGAAGGCGAACCGGCCTCGTACCTTCAAATCTTTTCCCTAACTAGCATTAGATAATCTTCCCCAGATTTCGTCGGGTGATATTAAAGCTGAGGAAGGTGCGTAGCGAATATCTTAGCAGACTAAGATGTGACGGAAGATAACTTCCGCAAATAAGATAATTGAAAGCTTTAGCCCAGGCTCATATTGAGTCACAATTGTCCAGCAGTATTTTCTCGAGGATTTGAATGAATCTGCCACTTTACTTGATAGGTATATTATATTATGTATTCTTCCTTGATTATCTGCAACTACTCATGAAGATCGTGATGGATTATTTTTTGATCTTTATTTGACGATTTTGATAACCCATGCTCCTAATTTGTGATTCTTACTCATGATCTGAATTTATGATCTGAAGTATCAATTTGATGATGAATCGTGGTCGTCTGACGATAAGCAATGCGTCTTAGAAGGCAAAATTTTCGAAAAAAATTGCTGGTGTAAACAAAGGCATAAAATGAAGCCTTTATTTTCACATCTTCCATATCTCTGGATCACACATTCATGCTCGCACAAACACAAGACCACGCGTATGTCAAAGTATGCTCGTATAGTAATTCATTAGTTCTGCACGTTCGTAATATCCTTAGCCCATTTAAACATTAAAAGCTCGCGTAAATTTCTTATGTAGTTCTCTTCATTGTCGAAAGGCAACATAAAAAACTTGACCCGATTTACCATTAAAATGGACCAATGATATCTTGCAAAAGCTTAAATTTCAGGAACATAGCTTTAAACATACTAGCATGTTTGAGAACCATGTGATCTAGAAGAGGAGAGGTCGAAGTCGTTGCCCATAAAAAAGGGTTTCCTTGGTAAATTTTTATCACTTGACAGTTCGATAGATATGATGCTGAAGATTTCACCCCACAACAAGTTCATCGACCCCTCTTTTTTGCCTTCGTTGGGAAAAGTGTATGACATAGCTCGGAAGAAAAAGAGTGGACGCCTCGAGATGGTACCACCGTAGATAGATGTGCAAGACTTTTAGTCCAACTAATGTCGTCGAGTTTGATGGAACGCTGAGCTTTTATCAGACGTTTCATAGTCTAAGGTAGGTTCAGATGGTGCAGTGGTAGACCGTCCAGGCTGTTCTTCCAAGTAAAGTCTGTGTAGTTTGAACACATGCTCCACTTAAGACAGGAAAAAGCTGGCTCGAATCCAGTGACTCTCAGACCACATTCTCTCGCGGTAATACGATATTCCTACAGACAGATAAAAGGAGACGTAGATAGCCATGGTTTTTATCACGCTTTGCCTTCTTGTGGGTTTTCACGAAGAAGCGACATGGCGTGGGGGTTAACTTCGTAGTAGTATCTACAAATCAAATCTGAGTATGCGTGTTCCAATCATCAAAAAACTGAGTCGTTCTACAGAAAATTAGTGTCTTCGAAAATGCCTGCATGGGTTCCTAGGACGTCAAACCTGGTTAAGTTAAAAGAACTACAAAATTCTAAGGTGACGACGACATGTTATATCATAGGCAGATTCAAAGCAAGAAATATATGTAATTGATGGTCATTGGGTCAGTGTTTAATATACTAATAGAAATGAATTCTGTTGGGTTAGATGATGTTTCTTTTAACTTTGAGACAGACAGCAAGCTCTAACGTTACTTCTGTTTTCTTGAAGATGAATTCCACTCTTGACGTTTGAGCAAAGAAGATTGATAATCTGACAGTTTAAATCACTACCGTCGGTTGATCTTGCACAAACAACGTGCGCGTTAACTCGAATCGATCAGACGTATACACGGCAATCAGGTCTTCAAAAATTGCAATTAAATCAGAGCAAACAAGAATCTTCCTGTAGTCAAGTTGACTTAATTTTTTAGGACACAATTTTTCTCACCACAGTAATTCAGTTTCAAGGACTTCTAGTTAGGGAAAGAATGAAGATGGTCGTTGACGTGGCTAAGGTCCAGAAATATCATTTATGTCGATGAAAAAGCTCAACGCTTCTGATCGTGTTGAAAGCTTGTATAAAATTTCTTCGATTCAGGAGACGATGATCAGTTCTTGTGAGCAAAGTTGATAATTACGAGTCGTATATTCCTGCTATTGGTCGAATTTCTGGGATCAACTTGCCGCCGTACTGCTAGGTGCAAAGTCTTCACATGAAAATATTTGGATAAGTTCTCTCATTTATCAAAGCGAGGTCAGTTAATCGGTCGTGTCATTCTTCTTTCGTGATGGTTTTGCAGACTGTCCATTTTAACCCTTTAACGTAGATCCATACACGTATATTTTACTTTCCCACGTAGAATTTCGGCATCTCCCATAGGCCATCGAGTGAGAAGAGGGCGTCCTAATACTAGTACAGGGTATTGGGGGAAAAAGTCTAAGTAGCAGCCCTAAAGATGGTAACAAGTGGGTATTAATTCTGTAGATTGAGCCTGTAGTAACAAGGATAATGACATAAAAACCCAACGCTAATTAGTATTAATCTCTAGCACTGCAACTTGGACATTCTACCCCTAATATCCTGTACCCACTATCCGTCCTATCCCATGTTGACCAGTGTGCATGAATTTACGCACTTAGCCTAATTTGTAGTATATTCTCAACCTTCAATAGCGTTTTAGAATCTAGAGGGTATAATTTCGTAAAGTCAGCAGCTTGGCTTTCTTAGTCCTACCGATAGCTTGTTCATTTACGCTTTGCCTGATTTAAATCTGACGCACGTGACTGGCTAAACCGAATCTCAAAATCCGAATGTCGAAGTTAACTTGTCGGCTGGTGTGGTCAATCTCTTCACCTTCGGGCTGTGCCGGCTACAAACGCCCAGTTTGCTCGTAAATATAGGATAGCCCAGGAGAGTCGCAGTCCTACTGTTCGTGGAAGCCCGCAAAGCGGTACTTGTCGAAAAATCAGCTTGTCAATCATTCTCTCCGACATCACTCTACTCCAACCAAAACCTCATTTCCCAATCTCGGAAAACTTCTCAAACTGATTCTGCTTTGGGCAAAGGCAATTTTCGCGAATAGCATACTCGTCTGCCTTATAGAATCCTTTCTTTACGCTCACGATGCTATGTATACGGCCGGAGGAATGAAGTCGCGGGGCACAAAGATGGGAAGGGAGATGGCTTGTGTCACTGCGCGTGGGGAAGGGTCTTGAAGGAGATTCTACAATAGATGGGAGACTGGTTGCGGGAATGTGATAGAGGAAAGATACCGTCTTGAAGGGGTGAGGGAAATCCTGAATTCCTAACATGTTGGGGCATTGTGCGTGTGCCGGCGTAATGTCTGAAAAAAGTACCACCAATATTCTAAATACTGGCATAAACCCGATGTTTCTAAAACGCCCCGTGCTCGAGACTGCTGATGCACCTTCAGCTGGCAAAGCACCTTCGTGGAACGGCACAACCTCAGTCAATCCGTTTTTTGCTTCAGTTTTTTCCGGTCGGAGAGTCACATCTGGATTAGCTATGGGGGAGGGGAGTTGGTATTGAGAAACCGAGGGATCAGCGCCCCGGGACAGATGGTCAAAAGATGAGATTG
Source organism: Podosphaera xanthii (assembly GCA_028751805.1). Taxonomy (NCBI): domain Eukaryota; kingdom Fungi; phylum Ascomycota; class Leotiomycetes; order Helotiales; family Erysiphaceae; genus Podosphaera; species Podosphaera xanthii. The sequence continues at coordinate 10,177 of JAPWIX010000058.1, read as the reverse complement.
GCTCGGGAGAATCTGATAGTGTGTAGTTGGGGATGAACATCTAGTTGCTCAGAATCTTACGGGAAACTGACGCGTCGGGTGGCTGTAGATAGGCTGAGCCAACCGGTACATAATACTTAGGTTTTTGCGCTGTGCGCTGCCATGACGCTACAAGCAATCTCAAAAAGAACCCGTCCTGTCCCCTCGTCAGCCGACGCTTTACCTAATTAAGAACAAAGGTGTGTCATGTGACCCCCGAATTGATATCAAAAATGTCAAAGAATCCACAGGATCTACAGAATCAACAAAATCTCCGAATGAACCCTTAAATCGCTGATTCTAACTTGGGCAAATCTCTCGCCGACGAGGGACAAGACGGGCTCAACTTCCAGATATTCCGATTCAAATTAAGGAATCACATGTGTTGGCTCTCAATCGGGTATAGCGTCCATTGACAAGTTCTTGGTAGAACTCAGGCAGTCGAGCTGCTGATTTTAAAGAATGACACCTTTAAATTTTGTAAAAGGCTTGTGTCAAGTCCTATTGGGTGGAAGATCTTAGACAAATGAGCCAAACTAATGGGACTAGTACCTATTGGCAAATATAGGGTGGGATGTGAAGTACTATGTGCAAAGAGGAGACGGATAAATGTGGATTTTGGATACGAGATATTTTGTGATCCTGTTGCTTTCACAGCAAAACCTGTGTAAGCTGATAGTATTTCCGGTTTAATTATTGAAAATATTCATCAAAATGTTACTGTTTATATTTGCAATACTTACCCCTGCACGCTAATCTACGTGTAGAGATAAGTATTGCAAATATACATACCAAAAATTCATTAAATCTTGGCAGTAATTAAAGCAGGACCCACTATTGACTTACACGGGTTTAACTGAGTTCCAAGTCGAATAGTATTACAATAGAAAACTTTACTTACTGCTAATACTGATAAACGAGCCAAACAAATTTCTCGTGTCTGAAATCCATTTTGACCTTATCGTCTTGAGACATAAGTCTACCATCCTAGATTCTGCCACCCTTCACCCACGTGAAACCATAATTTTAATCCGCAGTAACTCCCCACCCATACTTGCTAATATGAAACCTTCAGAGATCCGAATTCAAATTGCATTGGGCGACCTGAAAACTGGAAAATATAGCAATTTTGGCGTGGCTGCGAGGGCAGAAGATGTGCCTAGAAAAACTCTTAGAGAAAGGTATAACGGTGGAGTTTCCCATGTATTAAGTTTGGAGATCCAACAGAACTTGAGTAACGAGAAGGAGAATTTGTTGATTTAGTGGATAATGGATCTGGATCAGGCAGGACATGCCCCTCATTCGCTAGCGTTAAAGCAATGACCTCCGTAATTCGATGTGGAAATTCCACAGATGCTTTACCTGAAAAGAATTGGATGACCAGGTTCATAAATCGACATTCTAGTATCAAATCAAAGATCGGGATGAAGCTACAAAGACAAAGAGCGAATTCTGTGACTGAAGAGGGAATTTTAGAATGGTTTCATCGACTAAAAGCCGTGATTGACAAACATTCAATCAAGTCGGATGGTATCTGGAATGCTGATGGGCATGGTTTCGCTTTAGGCATTGAATCTAATGGCAGAGTTGTTGGATCTTCATCTTCAAGAACTACTGTGATCAAGCAGCCAGGAAATAGGGAGTGGGTGACAGTTCTAGAGGGAATATCAGCCGCTGGACAGAGGATGAAACCTCCCGTCATATTTAAGGGGAAAAATCTCAGTTCTGACTGGTTTCCGGCCACATCTACTCCAGTCTGAGCTTATTGCTCTTCTCCAAATGCGTGGACGTCGAATGATATAGCACTCAAGTGGCTAGAGTAGGTTTTCATCCCATCAACGCCAACTGAAGGATATCGACTACTCTTACTAGATGGACATAAATCTCATGTCACACACGAGTTAATGTGGAAATGTTACACCAATAAGATAGTAGTATTCTACTTGATGCCCCATTCAAGTCATATAATTCAGCCACTTGATTTGACGTGTTTCTCATCGGTTAAAGCCAAGTACAGAGCAAAAATCGCCGAGCTCAGCAGATTTGACGATGCTAGCGATATAAAGAAGCAAACATTTATCAAACTATATTCTAAAGCTAGCTACGAAAGTCTAGATAGTGCTCGTATAAGAAATGGATGGATGACCACATGAACTCAGCCCTGGAATCCCGTTAAAGCGGCTCAATCCCGATTTGTCCTTAAGACGCCAAGTTCTGTATAAATTCAACCCCCGACACCCCCAAAAAGAAAGCGCCGACTATCAGAGACTGAACTTATAACCACGCCATAGATCCCACGCCAATTTCGTGACATTTTTAGAAGCGCTCATAAAGGTGGGAGCTCTTCGCATACACGGCGCTTACTGTTCCAAAAAGCTTACAAGGGAATTGATAAAATCTCGTTCCAACTTGAACTTGAGAAGGAGAAATGATTCTAAAGATATACAGCTTGAGCAGCTCAAGCGATAGGGCCATAGAGGAGTAATAATTGATGCAAATCAGACATTTACGAGACTAGAACAGGTTCACCTGGCGAAAGAGGCAGAATCTGCACGTGATACTGCAGAAAGGGCCAGAATTGCTCATTTTGAAGCCAATCCTCCTGTAGCAAGTAGTGTAGGTTCCTCTCTACAGGACCATTGTTTTGAATTTTCATTAGATCCATCTGTTAGATAATTATCGTAAATTTGATGATATGGTCTCACGAGGAGAAGGGTGGCGGAATCTAGGGTGGTAGACTTAGGAGCGCAGTCGAACCCCTCGTATTTATTAGTGAGTCACGGTGCGATTACTAAATTTACAAATCACTAGAGTTGCCAAGTGCATCTAGACTTTGTTAGATTACTTGTCAGTACTTCAAAAAGAGAGAGGCTTAATTTACAGTGTGAAGATGGCATTTGAGATTTAGTCCTGACATTGGTAACATAGGGGCACCCACCCAGTGACTTTGGGGGAATTTTTCCCAGCCGCCACACGACCATGAATTTGGGTCGGATGGTGTCATGATACACCGTCCAGGCCGTTCTCCCAAGTAGAGCCTGAGTAGCCAAGGTACATACCCCAGTTGAGACAGGAGAAAGCTGGTTCGAATCCGGCAAGACCCTATCCACATTTCTCGCGTGGTCATGTATGTGACGATGACGAAGGCACGCTGGATATTCGTGGGTGGCTGAAATGCGTTCCTGCGGCAGACATAAACGGTTGAGGGTTGAGAGGGCTGTAAGTCGCCTGACTTCGAGTTATGTCTGCAAATGATATTCGGGCGTGAGTGCTCCTCATATTAAGTTGAGTCATCGCTCTACGTACCGTGCCAGTGTCACTCGTGTCATAGCCTTAGGGCTGCAAACATAAGGATGATCTTTTTTTAAAAAAAAAAAAAAAAAAAAAAAAGTTAAATCCAGGGCTGGGATTGACCACATGGCTGCAGAATTAATCCGCATTTTACAAAGTGCATTCGCTGGTTCTACTAAAAAGTCATTTTCAACGAACAAGGGTCAACCCTGGTGGGATCAAAGCTGCCGGGAAGCCAAGCAAAGATACCGTGAGGCAGTCCGTTCCTTGACTCCTTCTTATGATGCCAAGAAGGAGTACCGAAAAGTTGTCAGAAGAGCGAAAGCTTCTTTCTTCCAGAAAAAGCTTAATGATGTTAGTAATGCGAAGGAAGTATGGGACATTACCAAATGGCACAAGTCAAAGGGAACATTCCGTACACCGCCACTTTCCGACCCACGTTCACCGAACACAGGTCTAGCTCATAATCTCGAAGACAAGAGGGAAGTCTTGTTCCGGAACCTCCTACAAAATCAATCAGATACGGAAGATATATCTCTGTCCACCCCAACTGTCCCAACGGCTTCTTTACCTTTTCCGGGCCTCACCATCGAAGAAGTATCTAGGTCAATACTCGGAGCTGGGAATACAACTCCAGGTAAAGATCAAATTCCAACGGCCGTTCTCCGTCTGGCTTGGCCACAAATCTCAGATATAATACTCAATCTCTTCCAGGAGTGTATTAACATCGGACACCACCCTCAATGTTTTCGTACTGCAATTATAGCAGTCATCGGAAAGCCGAACAAGGCAGACATGACAAATCCATGATCATACCGACCCATAGCACTACTCTCAGTGCTAGGAAAAGGACTCGAAAGAATTGTTGCGAAGCGAATGTCATGGACAGCCATCAATTTTAAGGTACTAGCAAGCCAGCAATTTGGTGCGCTACCTCTTAGGTCTTCTGTAGATTTAACAACTTTTCTAACCCACGACGTGGAGGCTGCACTTTCTAAGGGGCTAACTGCCTCGGTTGCCACACTTGACATAAAGGGGGCTTTTGACACCGTTCTCCCAGGAAGACATATAAAGCGCTTACGTGAACAAGGCTGGCCGCCCAACCTCTGTAACTGGGTCGGCTCCTTTGCTACTGATCGCAGAGTCTGTATTCGACTTGATGGAGAAGTGGGTGCACCAAGGACAATAAATTGTGGACTCCCTCAAGGTTCCCCAGTCTCACCCATCTTATTTATGCTATACACATCCCCGCTTTACAGATTGGAGGGACTTAAGAAAGCCTTTGGCTATGCCGATGATGTTGCAATTCTGGAGATATCTCACTCCCTTGAATTAAACTCTCAGAAGATTGGGTCTGCAGTTAATCGGGCCATAGAATGGGGAGACGAAGGACTAAAGTTTGACCCTTCGAAGTCAGAACTGCTCCACTTCTCCAGGAAGCGCTGTTAAAGTTATGAGTTTAGGGAAGTAGTACTACGCATGCTGACCTTGTGAGCTAAGAGTAAGAGTGTTATGTTTCTCATCTAGTAGATTTGTATGTACAGGTGATGACTATTGGAGTGAACTGATTAATCCAAGACGTAAGTGCGAAGCTCTTATTTATGCCTTTGTGCGGCCGCTCCTCGGCTAATACAAGCTAATGAAAATAATCAAACATGTCAAACTCATATCACGTGATTTACGCGTTTGCTGGAGTACAACACCATATTACAACAAGCGCCGAGATAAGGAACGCAGTCCACACATCCACACAAGTAACTTTTCAATCTCAGAAAATGGGGAGCGCCCTTATCTCAAATGGTTGGGCGTCCACTTCGAAAAAAAACTAACTTTTAAATACCACGCACAGATACAGGCAGCCAAGGCTCTTAAGGTCGCGCATGCTCTCCGCTGCTTGGGAAATACTATTCGCGGTGTTCCACCTTATTTATCAAGACAAGCTGTATTGGCCTGTGTCTTAACCATCGCACATTTTGGTGCCGAAACATGGTGGCCTGGAGATTCCAAGAAGACCGGTAGCAAAACGATTTCAAACAGGGTAGGCAAGCATCTAGAAATCCTAGATAAAACGCACAGAGCTTCCGCCAGAGCAATCCTCCCAGCGTTCTGGACTGTCCCTTCGCCCGCCCTCCTTAAAGAAGCAGGGATTCCGTCTGCCGAAACTGCCCTAGATGGGCTTTCGAGAAGAGCTGCTATCCGTATCCGCAAACTAGATCCCCGTCATCCATTATCTCGCCGGGGAAGTAGATCCCTTCTTACACCTGCAGTAACGCGATTTTCCAGATCGTATAGGCTTATCCCAGCTTCTGAAAATTTCAACCCACTTCTGTTACCACCCTGGGATACTCCAGAGACAAAAATTCAGTCATTGAAACGAATCAGTGGCCCAACAGGCACACCTAACTTAAGAGCTGGAAAATTTCGAGAATTTTTGCTCACAGTTGTCACAGATCAAGATATCGAAGCAATGTGCATCCGAGTAAATGATGGTAAATTAATAATCTAACTATGAAGAAATATCTAATATAATGATGAATCCTCGTTGTGAGGTAACTAATAGAGGTCTTTATACATTTTAACCCTCAACCCTTAATTACTTCCTCCTCATTCTCGTAACCTTAGGAGTCTTCTCGAAGATTCCAGTCATTTCATCAGAGCTGCTTCACAAGCAGCTGTTTGCTTGTGCACGGAGCAGGATAATAGAATCTTCTCGAAGATCCTAGTTGATACATCAGAGCTAGTTCATGAGTAGCCGCCTACCTGCGCACAGACTAGAATTAGAGAATCTTCTAGATCACTCTGGTTGATCTACCAGTCCTCAGGGCGCTATGAAAGCATACGCTGACTAGCGCATGCTACAGGTAATTATTGGCTAACTAGCCGTTACAACAGTGCCTCCATCCGATATTTTGGTCTACTCAGACGGTGCCAAACTACCCGACGGGAACGCTGGAGGTGGATTCGCTATCTTCCAGCCTGGGCGAAAAATACGGACAGATGTCTTTCCTCTTGGCAATGGCAAAGAAATATACGATGCGGAAGCGTGTGCAGCACTTGAAGGTATTAGAGCAGCTACCGCCTTACCGTCGACGCGCTTCTCCAACAACCTATGGATATTCATCGATAACCTGGAAGTAGCGAAAAGATTCCTAACCAAGGCCAATAGCATATCGTCCCAGGAAACTTTTATAGATGCTCTGGAGGTTGCCAAGGCATGGAAGGCTCGTACGAGACTCCCGCACATTCGAGAGGGTGAAATTAGAGTACACTGGGTCCCAAGCCACTCAGGTATCGAAGGAAACGAGATTGCCGACTCAGAGGCAAAAAAAGGTGCGGCCATGCCCTTCCAGGATGGTCAATTTAAACTCTCTATAGCAGCGCTCACTCTGTGGAATTCGACGCAGATGTGTCAAGCGAGGGCAAAATGGTGGGAAAATCATGCTCCTCTAACATACACTAGACTTGGTATCAACTCTGCCCCTTCCTTTCCTAAAAAGCTCCTATTGAGTCGGAAATCTCTTGGCGTATTAATTTCTGCCAGAACTGGGCATGGAGATTTCGCCTCCTATCACATTCGCTTCAACCACGAAACTGCAAACCTACGCTGTCTATGCGGGTCACTTAAATCCCAAAGACACTTTTTCTTCTGTAGAATACTTTGTCGCCGCAGTGGCCGCCCAGAAGGGCCTATCCGTTTACTCTTCCCAAAGCTCCTGGGAACCCCGGAAGGAGCAGTCACACTGACTAAATGGCCAGATCAGGCTCGGTTTTTTGAGCAAATTTGCCCTCGCTGAGACGAGAAAACTTTCCTTTGTTCTGCTTTGCTTTATTTTATTTTATATTTTTCTTGTTTGATTGGTGGCTCCGGCAGTGAGAGATGGAGCGGGTGAGGTGGACTGAATAATCACCAGTCATGAGCATGGGGTGGTCTCAAAAATTTAAATTTGCAATATGCATTAACCCTTCTATGTGCGCAGTTTCATACAACGCTGCACAGCCATGTATTTAGGACTTAGAAAGTCACAAAAACTAGAGCTCAGGCTCTAGCGTCCTTTGGCCCAGGTGGGATCAAACTGTCACGTGCCCAAGGGCACGCGACGAGAGCCTTAGACGAAAAATAGAATCATCATCATCATCATCATCTGTCCACCTTAACCTTGTTCAAGGGATCTCTGGCTTTCTAATTTGATCTTTATTCCATTGTATATTCTCAGGGCTTCATTCATATCCAACTACACCTTCGTAAAGTGAATACGCTCACCTAATCAGGCTTGGCATCATGCCACCTATTCAACCATCCCAGCACCCTCCTGGGGGCGGGACTAGATCCTTATCAGAAACACTGCTGCTAACAACTGCGGCAGCCACTACCAGAACCGAAGAAGCTACGCTCATGTTCGGTGGAGTAGCTTCTGCCTTGGATGAAGCTTCCCGCGGCGCCAATGCCCCTATTATCCCACAACATTTGGCACACACTTACCAACTTTTCATCGAACGCGTTCAAGAAGTTGCCCAAGTGTTTTTCGACAACCACGTCAGGGGCTTACCCAACACTGCTACCACTCAGAGAGGGAACACTGACACAAGATCCGTTCGCCAACAGACACCAGCTGTACAAAGACACACCCCGCCACCGGTTCCCAAATCGACGAAGCCTTCCTCATACGCCAACGTAGCTGCTAGAGGACATGGGAACCTCGCTAGTACTAAGCCACGCAGGCCAGCTAAGGCCCAGAGGCAGAATGATATCTCTCCAAATACAGATGACCGTCTTTTCCTCCGATTGGAGCAGGACGCGACAGAACGCTTAATCTCTGCATACCCCCTTCTTCTTCATTACCGCAAATTTCTAGGGCCAAACGCTGCCCTATTGAAAGAAGTACAACATGTCCCATCTGGCATTGCCCTGCGCCCATCCTCCGAGGACGGCGCATCCAGACTAGAGTCACTCTTCTCCGTAGGAATAAAAGAAGGTAAACTTAAGGGCTCCACTGGAATCGAAAAGGCCCAGAACCTTGTGACTTACCTCCTCACGTCTATCCCACGATCCTTCACGGCATTAGATGATAATAATCAGCTCACAAATTACCCTATCACTGAAGACCTTGTACGCGCAGAGCTTACTGAAGAAAAAGGACTCTCTCCCACCTCAGTACACGAAACAAAAGGGAGCATAGAATCCCCTTATTCCTCCTCAGCAAGATATATAGCCCGCTTCCCCATTGAAACCATCCTTCCGCGAAAGTTTTATCTCTTTGGGGTTGAGGTACTATCTCGACAACTGGCAAAAAGAACATCAGTCATCCAGTGTAGTCGTTGTTTCCAATGGCACAATGAAAGAATATGTTCTCGTGCCCCCCGCTGCCGCCTCTGTGGCTCAATTGAGCACTTAGAGGCAAACCACCAGCCGTGTGGCCCTCATCCACACCACTGTACTCCACGCTGTATCCACTGCCATGGACCTCACCCTGCGGACGCCCCGGAATGCCCTCTCCGACCCCGCCGCAATGGATTAAAGCTATCGAAAGAGCAGATCTCCCAGATCCGTCAAACCTCTGCAGCAGCAAGACTTAGCCTTAGTGCAACTGTTGGATGCTTACGCCGCCCTGCACCATCTGCACCAGAAGATCACGTAATGACGGAAGAGACTTTCCCTAAATTTCCTTCGAATCCCCCTTTTCCTCCCCGACTACCACTGCAATGCAGCTAGATATGCCCAGTTCGAATCAGCTGGTGCGGGCTTTTTCCCCCTCTCTACCGCTCTCTACGGCCATCACCGAGAACCCATACTCACCGTTATCCGACAGAGATGAGTTATAGACATCGTAAGAGTAAGAGACCACTACGCCTTCTCCAAGTAAACGTTTGCAGAGGAGCCACTCCACACGAAATTGCCCTGGAATTTGCAAACGAACAAAAATATGATATTATCCTTATCCAAGAACCTTTCATCTCTCGCGACCGTCAGCGCCGAATAACCAAGCGTATTTCCTCATATGAGTGTTTCGCTCCAATTGATAGCTGGGAAACCCGCCCGAGGGTCCTTACCTACGTTCGAAAAGGCATTGGCCTCCAGACCTACCAACTCCGACCTCTACCCCCTCATAGCCCTGCCGCGCAAGACATCGTCTTCCTTGAAGTTAGAGCGCCATCTGGGATAAAAATGTTAGTGGTTAATGTATACAATGCGCCTTCTGGCTCCATTGCAGAAGGGGAAGCTGTAAGAGCTCTATTAAACCTTCCGCGCTCCATCTTTCGGTGCCGCACGTTTTTAGCAGGAGATTTTAACCTTAAACATACCAGATGGCAGGCATCAGTGACCACTAACCAGTCTGCTGCAGAAAGCCTACTTGAATGGACAGATTTAAACTCCATTTCACTTATCTCCGAAGCTGATGTACCCACCCACAACAGGGGGAACGTACTTGATCTTTCCTTCGCGTCTAACTCGTTAATCCTGGCTGGTGCAGAGTCGGCCATCATACCTGAGCTTGACGTCACGTCTGACCACCTGCCGATCGGCACCATTATCCCCTGGGACAGCCGCTTCCAAGAGCCCGTTACTCGTCTCAAACTCGATACTTTAGACGAGAACCTCTTTCACTCTCTCCTCCAAGTAGAATTGGCACGCATGCCCAGTTTACCGGTGCACCCACAGCCAGAAACTCTCGACACTTACGCTGAAAGTCTCTGCTCCGCCCTACAGAACGCTTTCAGAGGATCAGCCCGACGAGCGCTCGGGAGAGGAACTGGACAACCCTGGTGGAATGATGAGTGTAGAGACGCAGCTCGAGCACACAGGATTGCGCGAAGAAAATCACAAGACCCAACAGCCTGCGCTGCCGCAAGAAAAGAGCTTCGGATAGCT
>JAPWIX010000057.1:0-27896 GCA_028751805.1 Podosphaera xanthii | reverse complement strand
AGACGTCATTACGCATACACCTCTACTAAAATTGGCAGTTTGTGGATCGAGCCTTTTAAATGTGGTTTATTAATTCTCACCTTCAATATCACGCAACATAGACGCAATCCCCGTGATAATGATTATAAGGTATTGGATAATCGGATACATGGTGTTAAAGAAAATAAGATGCGCGATAATTAGTTGTCGTTTTGCAATCATACTCAATTTTTCCCGCCGTCTCTGAAACACTTGGTTTGTGGTAATTTTATTTGACGGGTGAAGTGCACATTGTTTGCTTAATATAAAGCGAGTGAGGAACCTAATATTCGGATTCTTTTTAAATATCAATCGAAATTTTACCATACAATACAAATGGCAAGGTCAAGTTGCTGCTCTATTCTGCCGGCGCAATCATATAGGGTCGAGTTTGTAGGTTCAGAGTCTTTAAATGGCGTACTGCCATTAGTTGCACACTTAGCGAAGTAAATGTTCTACACATGAAACACTACTGAAAAACGTACCATACCTGCTTTATTTTTAAAAAAATGTTATTCCAGCAAAACGGTCACGCGACTTTCTTAATATCTTTTTTTGAACTTTTTGATAATTCTTATGTAATGATTGCGAATCGCTTATTTTTGACGCTAGCAAGTCCCCACCCGCACAAAACTATAAATATTCTCATCAATCCAAGCCAGCCTGAAGTGTCTAGCTTTCACTCTTCCCACAAACACTTTCGATCTCATGAATGTATTTTACCCAAATCTTCTAAGCCATCATACAGGTAAGGTTTTGTACTCACGATTAAAATAAGTTGACTAACAAGTTTATTCTGACAGTACACCACACTGTACCTTGATATTGGTTTCGAACCTGTATACGACGACATGCTGTGCCAGTCGACAAATTTTTGTCTACATGCATGAAACATATAGCTCCGCTATTTATATCTGCACTACATGTAAAATTTAGACCTACTCGATTGACATGTAAACACAAGAAAGCTAAGGCTACAAAGACAGTCCACAGGACGCTGCAAAAAATCAGTTGCTCCTAGAGAAAATAGATGTCATATCAAAATACTATAAACACAACAGAGTACTCTATCATCCTAAGTATATGGTAGCTAGAGTATACGTTACTGGAATCAATACCTCCGACCATACAACACAGGCCATGATGTGATCGGATGCAAACAAAATTACATACATGCAGACGAAAAATGTCAACAACAAAAAACAGGATAGTATCATCCAGGATTCAAAAAAAAAAAAGTTCATCCACCACATCTACCAGTCATTAACGTCTGCGCACCATTGTTTTAAAAGGAAGGCTATGTCCATTACGTTACTCCTACTGGAGGCATACATGATGCACAAACTCAGCTACTGTTGCTATATCGTCGTGAGCCTCTACCAGACTCTTCATTGATTTGAACATGTCTCTGGAATCACACACCTCCATTTTGCAAAGGTCCTTATACAATATATGCAAGCTTGGGCATGGCAGACTCATGATCCTACCGATCATCATTTTCCATCATCATCGAGCATCTTAATCTATGCTCTTACATCTAATCCTACATATTAACGCTCTGCTTCAACTCGACAGACACTATGGGTCTACTTTCTACTTGAAAGATCTTAACATATCAATCAAATGCCCGATTATAATACCTCTACGGGAACGAGCAGAGCTTCAACGTCAATTACATCAACTGTAATCATGACCTCCACTTGACATTTCACGTTCAGGAATAAACTAACCATCCCTTCGCGAATAAATCACCTTGGTTCAGGCCGAACATGCGTAACTGCCATTATATCGAAATGCCACCAACTACTACTTGAGTTTGGCCCAAACAATACGTGCCTCTTTTCAAGTAACAGATAGAAGTTAGTATTTCCACGCTTCTTATCTGGCTCTGATAAAGGCAATATCATCATCTCCAATTCATGTGAATCAAGTAGACTGTTATCTGACATAATTATCTTCTGATTCGTGAAACTGATTTGTACTAACCCTAAAAATACTGAATTGATTCAAACTTTTCATGGAAAAGAACTAACGGCCCTCATGGAGATAGTATAGCATCTGTTGAAGCCATGCTTTTCGATCGACTTCTTCAAGTGATGAAGTCAACTAACTCAATCCTCATCTACACGTTCTAAAACGTATCTCTAAGATTTTTCTATGTCATTCCTCATGATGGCTAATCAACTCTTGCTCAGTTGTGACTCAAAATATTTACACGCCTTTCCCAAGTGCCAGATGGAAGCTACTAACTACACGGTTCTCATCTGACTTTACAAAAGGCAAAATCTCCTATTCATTGCATGTGAACAATGCCAACTAACGCAGACTAACGTAACTAAGTTCGTATTTCCACTTTATGTGAACCATACTAACAACCTTAAATAAAACCAATCCACATGTCCCCAACATGTGGAGCAAGGTTACCGTACTACCCAAGACCAACTATCTGCCTCCGCTTCATGTGACCAAGACCTGTAAACCTCCACAGACTAACTCCAGCCAACTACATTACATGTCAATAAAACCAGCCACCCCTTCCGAAGCAACGCGAGGAACCCTGCCCCGGAGCGAAGCGAAGGGCCGCAGGGCCAGGACCTAGTCTATAATGTATTGGAGCATTTGTGGATCCCAATTTTTAGGTTTTGCGAAACGGTGATTGGCTGGGGGCGGGGGGGGAGGACGGTGGTTGGTCGGGCGGGCAAACGGCGACGTCATTTCGGCTGACCGCCCGCAATCGGCAGTAATGATTGGCTCGCAGAGTGTCGAATGTCTGACTCAGCTCAGAAGGCTAAATGTGGATCTCACGAGAAAATGCGCGCGCTAGATAGAATGAAGCTGTTCCATTGGCCCACGGAGCGTCGTTCCGGCTGACTAAAGCCCATCAGACTAAATGTGGATACCGTGTGAGAATTCGCAAATGCTCATTCGTCGCCGCTAGCGTCTGGACCACGCTAAGAAAATTTTTCATCACCTCCCACAAATCGTCGCTTCTTCTTTCTCTTTTGCATCCATCATCGTCGTCGTCGAATTTCCGCCACCACCATCAGGTACGTCGTCCTATCCGCATCGCTGACCATTTCACAGGAATATAGAACTACACATGGCTTCAGGTGAGCAAATGACTCCTTTTTGATACGCTGACAAACCCACAGGTCGTCGTCGCAGCAGTAATAATTTCGATTTCAGGTACGTCGTCCACTTTTCATCGCTGACAATCTACAGGCAGTTTCAGGTAAGTGACAGCAACTATATCTTTGAATTCTAACAATTTAACAGGCCGCTGCGACAAAATTTCATCGCTTTTGAATCAGGTACGTCGTCTACAACGCTGATTGCTGACAATCTCACAGGAAATAGTATTACACATGACTTCAGGTGAGTAAATGACTCCATCCTCAATCACTGACAAATCCATAGGTCGTCGTCGCAGCAGTATTTGTCCCGAAATCAGGTATATCGCGCAATTTTCATCGCTGACAATCTACAGGCAGCCTCAGACCATTGAAAGCCTCTCTATTCTTCAACTCTGACAATTAAATAGGTCGCTGCGACATCATTACATCGTTTTTTAAATCAGGTACGTCTTCAAATTAAGCTGCTAATTCTTCACAGGCTCCGAAATCATCAGCAAAAGCTTCAAATGTAAGAAACATCCTCACACAAAATGCTTCACTGACAGTTTTAGGTTGTTCCTGCCCTTCATACTGCGATAACTTTCAGGTAAGTCTCCGAATAGCTTCCAGAAGTCATATTAACCGTTTCAGAATTATCACTCACGAATCTGTCAAATATTTGACACCAGCATCTCCGCAATCTAATAAATTACGGCAACGAACAACATACCACATTTGCTCAGGTACGAATCCTAAAATCATAGTACACCCATACAACCAGCTTTAGAATCGAATCCACCGCTGCTTAAAATATCAAACATCATCATATTCGACCTAATGACATTCATCAGTTGTTTGTTCTTGGAACAGATCGCAATATCACTAGGTACATCTCAATTCGAGTTCTAAAACAGCCTTTTACAAGCTTTAGAAGAAGTTCATTCGCAATGCCGACGAGTCTTAACAAAGGTTCAAGACAGAAATAACCTAATAATCCGTTAAAAAATAAGTAAAATGACAATTGGCTTCAGACGACGCATTAACTAAAAAGCGACAGAAAATTGATAAGTTTGAGAAGTATAGAGAAAAGATCTAATTCAATCCATCCTGTTTAGAAAGCGATTGCTATCACTTTCCTAGGACACATTCGTCACTTAAAAATTACATCCAACTTCGACAGCTTAAGATCACGTTTTAACCCGTTACCAAAAGATCTCCTCAGAGACAACAGTTGCATTTCCATCGAAAAGGAAACTTCTCAGTCAGGAATTATGACAGATATCATGGTCAACGTGATTGAGAAGTCATTAGCTACATGCATTTGAAAACTTACAGAGAAACGTATCACTAACAGCTTATGTGTAGGAGCTTAGAACAAATTCCTTAACGGACCTGACTGGATACCATTGGCGCCTCAACTATACCCAGAACCACCTCCAGGAGGAAACACTTTCCAACATGACCAGGTCTCGGACTCTATAAGGACATTCGTTATGATTTCTCCCAATGACTTTTAAAATTTGCCAAACCGACGTAAAAGCGAAGCTTTCCAAAACGTAAAACCAATTATCTGAACATTGTGAAACTAACAAGTAAATGAGTAGAGAGTAATTGAATTGTGGCTAAAAATATTAACGTGATTTGTAATCGAAAAACCGTAATGTAAGATAAAATTATAATATTTAAACGTTTTTACAATGTATAAATAGAAAAAAATACAAATTTTCTGCTATTTATAATTAAATCGTGAATATTTATGCAAATATGAAATTGGACAAATTAATATTCGTTTAGCATACACAATTATTTCAGCATAATATTTATGAAATGCATTGTGCAGACATAATTAATATGAAATGTATAGTTTTGTGCTATTGTAACCATGGCAACTTTAGCCTTCGGTTAAATTGGTATCCATGGCAACATATTTTATTCGGTTAATATAATAACATGGGTACCCCAGACATATTATGATATTTTATATAAATTTATTTTCGATTTATGCCGACATTATTTTAATCAACGAAAAAATGTAACCATGGATACCCCTGACTCTGTAATCCTTCATGTCAATTAATTATCAGGGGTGTCCATGATTGAAATTAATAAATATCAAATCTTACATGTAGGGATATCCCTGATAGAAAGTTATATTCAAATATTTAATTATTTGGGATAACGTTCGTAAGCTCGGACTTTTTACCAGGATTTATCCATGAGCTACCCTGTAATATTAATATTTATGACCCTACACGTGTAGGGATACGCCTAGCATGGCAATTTTTGAACAAAGAATCAGAGTAGGGGTATCCTTATTTCGATACATACTTATGCAGAGGAGCCATCATGGATAGCCCTGACAATGATGTTTTTCAAAAAATTGATACCCCAAGGGATATCCCAGTCTGAAAGATGTTTTATGCATAACAGTAATAGGGATATCCTTGAAAATATAACTCAATATGCCGAAATGCTAATTATATCGTCCCTGACGTACTTATAAACCGATCTCGGTTGTTAGCATGGATAAACCTGACAAGTTTATTTTCAAGGTATTATGCTTTAGGGTAAACCTGATCGGACTATGAATTATGCACCATGCTATTTTGCTAGATCCCTGACGAGCATTTGCTTAATGTAAGAACGCCAGCATGGCTATCCCAGACAAGATGTTAATCTTTTATAACATATATGACACCATTTTGTACTCTGAATCAAATTTTCTTCATGCATTGTTACAAACATGGGTATGCCTCTGGGAACTTTTATGTAGTATAAAATTATTTTATCTCATTTAATTGACATCCGTATAAACCAACGACCACTGATATAGTCATCCTTCTGATTACTTAAATAATCGGTCGCAGTGAATTAGTTAATCTATCAGAGGCATGACTGTACCTTTCTACACCAGAAAAATTTATTTGCATTACTGCTGCAACGCAGAATGCAATCGTCCATCGTACATTTGAAATTCACAGTTGTTTCAACCTGGTTGTGGGAATGGTTTGTCGCGACGTGCTGTCGTTATCATGAGTGTCAAGTTTAGGAGACAACTCTAGGTATAATTTTATGTGAATTTGTCAATGCGGAAGGTCGACCAGCAAAGTATAAGGCGAATAGGATGAAATATGCGTAACAAGGGAGTTTGAGCGATGTTCCGCCCCTTGCGAATAGTAAGCAGGGCTTTTATTAGCAGAATACTATCACAGGAATACATGGTTAAGGATCCACTAACGCGGCGGTTCGTCAATTACGATATTCAACCACAATGCATAATTAAGCGCGATGCATCAAGTTCAAGCTGAGTTCCGCCCCATGCTGATAGTAATCAGGGCTTGCATGGTCGGAATTCATTTACAGGGATATTATGCTGTGGAGGCATTCACGTAAATCAACTTCTTATGTAACATGCATTATCGCTAAAAATGACCTGAGGAATCAAGGGTGGTTTACTCCCATGCTACAATAAGCTTGAGGGTTATAGCGGCTATGTGAACATGGATCCTTTATTATAAGTCCGTAATCCCGACAGATTGACTTACAAGGATGCATCTTTCTGGATCTATCTACGCGTCCTATAGACTCACACCTGTAGATATTGGCAAACCCATTGCGACGTCATTACGCCACACCTACTAAAATTGGCAGTTTGTGGATCGAGCCTTTTAAATGTGGTTTATTAATTCTCACCTTCAACACGCAACATAGACGCATCCCGTGATAATGATTTCAGGTTTTGGATAATCGGATACAAAGATATAAGATGCGATAATTAGTTGTCGTATTGCAAAGATACTCAATTTTGCCCGCCGTTCGAAACACTTAGTTTGTTGTAATTGTACTTACGAGGGCCACACTTTGAATGCTCAATACAACGCGAGTCAATGACCCAATATATGGATATCTTTGAAAAACAAAACAAATCTTTACAATACAATTAGATGGCAAGGTCAAAGTTGCGCTATTCTGCCAGCGCAATCATAAGGATTAGTTTGTGGTTCATAGTCTTTAAATTGCGATGTATTGAATTGTTGTCAATTAGTGAGACATATTCCACACATGATACTACAGGAAATGTACCATTTTTATTTTTTTTAAAAAAAACAATCAGCAAAACATCCACATCGCTTATTAATTTGTTTTTTTTTTGCACTTTTTGATAATTCTTAGTAATAATAGCGTATCGCTTATTTTTCGACGCTAGCAAGCCCCCACACGCACATACTATAAATATTTCTAATCATCTCCTCCAAATCCCTCATCAATCGTAAGCTTTTCACAAACAATTTCATTTCAAATGATTTCACCACAGATCTTTAACCATCAACAGGTAAGTTTGTACTTCGATTAAAATACTGAACTAAAATGTTTATTGACAGTACACCACACACATCTACTCAAATCTAACCTATGTCCACGACCTCAACTTATCTATCCTCTGTCTACGCAAACTATATTCTTCGCCGGCTACATGTATGAACTAAAAAAATGAGACTTATCATCGACATGTAAAGATAAGAAACACTAAGCTATACGGACGGCGCACAAACGCTGTAAAAAAATTGCTTCTCATATAAAAAAGTTCCTAAGATTAAAGATCGTAACAAGCACATTTATATTCTATATGCCGCAGTTGTGCGTGCAGTTGCGTATATTACTTAAGACGAACACTGTAAGAGATATAATCGGGCGAAAAATTTTTTTTTGAAAGAACAATGTTCTACGAAAAAAGAACAGCATCGGTAGCATTATCACCAAATAGAACGTTCTTCGTCCACGATCCTTCACCATCCATCTAAAAATTGCCACATTTTAAAGATGGCTATGAAACGCTACTACCATTGGAGGCACCTGATGTACAGGCCCAGCTACTGTTGCTTCACCGAATTGTTCCCCGCAGATTTTTTCCGAATTGCATATGTCTGTTGAACTCAACTCCGTCAATGCAAGATCCAAGAAGTGCCGATGCAAGCTAAGCTTTGTACCCAACCGGTCATCATTCTTCATCAAGATCGAGGATCGTAATTAATGGTCCTCTTACATCTTTAAACTACAGATTACCTCTCTATTTCATCTCGACCGACATTATGGGTCAATATTCTACACAGAAGTCCTTGAAATATCCTTTCCAATGCCCGTCAAAACTACCTTTACATAAAGGACACATAGCTCTCATGTCCATACTACATGAACTGTAATCACGACCTCGATTTGACATTTCACGTTCAGGAAAAGACCAACCACTTCCTGGCAAATAAATTATCTTGGTTCATGCCGAATATCTTAACTGCCATTATATTGAAATGCCACCAACTCATACATGAGTTTGGCCCAAACAAATACATGCCTCTTTTCAAGTAACAGATAGAAGTCAGAAACTCTACACTTCTCATCTGGCTCTGATAAAGGCAAAATGATCATTTCCAATTCACGTGAATCAAGTAAACTGTAATCTGAAATAACTAACTTCTTCTTCGCGTAAACTGATTGGTACTAAACCTAACTTTGTGAAATGTTTCATATCATTGTTTTATATGCACTAACGGCCTCCAGATAGCAAAACATAGATTGTAGCCATGTCCTTCGACTGACACATCAACGACGACATTACATAACCTAATTACCATACACACGTACTCGGTCGGATCCCAAATATTCATCTATGTCATTATTCTTGAAAGTTATCCAAATTATACTTAAGTTTGGCTCATTAAATTTACACGCCTATCCAAGTACCAGATGGAAGCAACAAACTACACGCTTCTCATCTGACTTTTCAAAAGGCAAAATCTTCCCATTCATTGCATGGGAACAATGCTAACTAACGCAGAAAAACGTAACTAAGAGCGCCAATCCACTTTATGTGAACCAAACTATCAACCGTAACTAAAAACAATCCACATGGCCCCTTACATGTGAAGCAAGGTTACCGTAGTATCTAACACCAAACAACCTGCCTCCGCTTCATGTGACCAAGACCTGTAAACCTCAACAGACTAATTCCAACTAGCAACGTCACAACACTACAATACCTGTCACCCATTCCGAAGCAACGCGAGGAACCCTGCCCCGGAGCGAAGCGCAGGGCCGCAGGGCCAGGACCTAGTTGTATAATATCAAGAATAGATGGTGTAGATAATTACAAATGTATAGAATGTTTATGTGTGTGCATGCCAAGGCCCGCTAGATGACTCAGCATTCTTGACACATTGGGATCGGAGTTTGTATCACGTGACTAAGAGCGGCTTTGTAGTAATGTGGCAACGGGTTTGTTAGCTAGGTTGATGGTAAAGAAAAGTTAGGATAAGGGTAATGTTGTATGCGGGAAAATGATTGTTGAAAGAAAGAAGGAGGTAGTGGTTGTGATGATGATGGTGATGGTGGTTCTTGTGGTAGTGGCGGTGGTTGTTGTAATTGTTGTATAAGCTGTTGTTGCTGCTGACGTTCTTGGTGCAGCTGTTGCACTTGATCGAGCTGTTGTTGATGTTGCTTGTGCTGTTGTTGTGTAAGGATTCAAGGTTATAGATGCCTGAGGTATTGTTAATCGAAATCTTTGTTGGCGCGTTTGTTCCTTTTCGCGAAGCTTTGTGTATATAGTACAGGTCTCCCATCGGGATTGGCGGGGCACGTTTAGTTCTTTGTCTCAATTATTACCTTTATCCTACACACCACTTAGTCACCACCCACTTCTACCACCCACTCCTAAGCCACCACCCACCTCTTAGTCATCAACCACCGCTTAGTCACCAACCACTCCTTAGTCATCACTTCCCTCTAAGCCCCACAATCGCTCTTTATCCCGGCGATTCTTACTGTAATTATCACGTGCAGGCTAGAAACTTGACATGTTGTAAGCTGGCATTATTGGCCAAAGAAAAATTTTCAAGTGCTTGATTCATTTGACTTTGAGTTTTTAATTTTTTAATTCATTCTCGTGTATGCAGACTTTAGGCTATGACCTGAATGACACTGGTATGGTACATGGAGCAATGACCCAACTTGATATAAGGGGCACTCACGCCCGAATGTAATTTGAAGACATAACTCGAAGTCAGGCACCTTACAGTCCTTTCAACCCTCAACAGTTTATGTCTGCCGCAGGAACACATTTCAGCCACTCACGACTATCCAGCGTGCCTTCGTCATTGTTGTTAGGAATTCCATTATGGGCAGGCAAGAGCTTGTGTTTGTAAGGTTTAATAAAGCTAAGGAGTAAGATCTAACGTAGATCACTACCGAGCGGCCACACTACCACACTAATTCTGCGTCCAACTGGACGGAAACTCGCGCAACAGGTTCTATTCATTCAAACTACTATTTATCTGACTCAGTGGGCCTATCTGTACCCTCTTGACAAGTACGCGCGTTATGCCCAGTGTTGCCGCATTTTCTACAGCGTCTTTCCTTTGTCTCAACCCGCTTTTTCCGACCACCCTCCGCGCGCCTTACCTCCTCTGCTACCCGCGCAACCTCTCTTTCCTCCGCTATTTTCTGTCCATCGTTAAGATTCATTGTCCCTCCGTTCCGTAAACGGGTTTTCTTTGCTCTCTGGCGCTTGCTTACTAGCCGATTTGCCTCGCGGAGTGACTTGACCTCATCCTGTAATAACACGAGCTTGTGCATTACTTGCTGCGTTCCCTTCGCAAACTGTTTGAGACTGGCGATGATTGATGCCGGCGAGCTATCCTGATTGCGTACAATACGACTCTGTATAGAGTCGGTCTGCGAGAGCGCTTCAGTCGCGTTATTAGGTGTCTTTGGTGTCCATTGAACAGGTAGCTCCGGGGGGTCATTGGCGGAGTTGGCGTCGATAGCTTGATATCTAAGTTGATAATCACTGTTTCCGGGCTGAGAAGGACAAGGCCAGCCGCTCTGAAGCCTGCCTTAATATTCTTTTCGGTAAAGGTCGCCTGAAACGCGGCGCTGAATACTGGCAGAAAGTCGGCCTTCGTGGCATGTGTTATTTGCGCCCGGATCAGCTTCTCGATTTCGCCACCGTACGCGCGTTTCAACGGCCCAAAGCATGCGACATCGAGTGGCTGAAGTATATGAGACGAGTGAGGAGGCATACAGAGTGTTAAAATGTTGTTGTCCTTGCAGAATACCTCGAAATTGGTAGAGTGGTGGCTCTCATGGCCATCGACGATCAGAAGTCGGTATTTACCAACTGTACGCAATTTTGTATACTTTCAAAGTGCTTGAGCCACTCGAGTGTTATCTCGTTTGTAGTCCATCCATTAGTACTAAGCGCGATAACCTAGTCGCCGGGAATCGCGCGATCCTGGTACCAGTTGGCGAGGTGATTTTGGCCCGCAAAGACAATGAATGGCGGCACCGCCCACCCCTGCGAATTGATACCCTGAATCACTGTTAGCCATTCACAATTCCCAGGTTGGGCTAGCTTTGGATTCCCTCTGCAGTTGGCGCGCGTGATGACTGCGGTTGGCGTGATAACGCCCATCATAAAGCCTGTCTCGTCGAAGTTGAAGATATCCGCAGTATCGACGCCATACTTTGCCACAGTATCGCGTACGAGGTCGAACCATTGTCGGATAAGCCTCGGATCTTTGCAGAGAGCTCTTGAGTAGTCGTACTTGCGAGAGAATCGCGTTTGAAGCTCTGAGTGTCGCTGTACGAACCGTGAGATCCAGTTAGTCCCGACGGGCTGACTGCCGCGTAGCTCGAGAAGCCAATTAGCCATTTCTCGAACCTGCGAATGTCGTACGGGAAATCCTTTGCTATCTAGGTCGAGAATATGTTGAAGAACCGTCTGCTCTTCTAGATTGTCGAGAACACGTGAGTTAGGTAGATTATTGCGTCGCGATTGAATACCTTGCCGGCGTCGACGGAGAGTAGTACGCGATACGTTATAGATCAATGCAGCGCGTTGTACGGAAAGAGAAGGGTCTCTACGAAGCGCCTGAAGTGCGAGAAGGATTTGAGATTTGTCTGTAGTCTGTACTGGCATTGTGTTGAGAGTTTTACAAGTTCTAAGACAGAGGGTGGTAAAACTGCTTGGAGGTGGCCGCTCGGTGGTGATCTACGGTAGGTAAAATAAAGTATTTAAATACACAAATTAAGCAAACACCACATTAAACCACAATTAATCATAACTAACACTCTTCCATTGTATCTGTCACACGACAATCGTCACATACATGACCACGCGAGAAATGTGGATAGGGTCTTGCTGGATTTGAACCAGCTTTCTCCTGTCTAAAGTGGGCCATGTGTCCAAGCTACCCAGACTCTACTTGGGAGAACGGCCCGGACAGTGTACCACACCACCATCTGACCCATTTGACTTTGAATTAATCACGTGATTTTTGGGCTGCCCAAAATGTTACGGCGTTGGGAAAGTGCTTCGGGTACGTTGGGGAGAGTTAGGTTTGAGCGTGGCAGAGTTTCTAATGGTACGTGTCGTAATGGAGAGGACGTCGAAGGTTCGCCACGTGCTGGAGATTCAGCGCGTGCTGTCTGATTACCCCTCTTTTGCGGGCTCAATCCACGTGCTTCCAAAATTATATTTTCCGGATTAATGCTTCGCAAAAAGTTTTTTTGGTAAAGAAGACATGTTGTGAAATGTAGGAAAGAGTTCTCAGGTATCTAGTCTGAGAGCTTTACTGTCAGGAAACGAGAAATTAGACAGGTAAAAACTCAATTAAAGGTCGAAACATAGCTAGAGAGATAAGATTAATCTACAGATACAATTTACATGTATATTTTGCGTACGCGACAAAAGAAATATGTATGTATTGTTTGTTTTTTTTTTTTTTAATCTATTTAAGTCCCGGGCCGAGCCCTACGTATCCGAAGATCTGAGACCGGTGGAGCCGGCTAGGTTCAAGTCTAAGACCTGCCCAACTCGTTCGCACCGCGTGAACCGCTACATAAGTAGTAGCTAGTTAAATTACATATATTAAACTCCTTTAGGTAGATTCCCAACACCCAAGCCGAAAACTCCAAGTCCCAGAAAAGTCATAGAAACAAAGGAAAATATATGGTCTAGTCCCTGCACTTCTCGCACCGGCTCCTTTCCAATCATGATCTATGTCATGTTAAAATTTCTTCTTGGTCCACGCTGAGAGCTGTAGACAGAGTCACAGGCTGACTTTCAAAGCAGCCAGTTTTCTGCGCAAATAGTTTAAAACTTTCCAAACAATTGGGTCCGAGGAGTTTTTTAATAAATTTTTCGAGAGGCATAGCCCCCCGCAGGCGACGCAGGTGATGTGCGTTTCGTTGACAGTGGATAAAGTGCGTAGGAGCCGTCTCCCTCCCGCAAGAACATTCCATAATGGCGTCAAGGTTATTAAAACGACGGTGGTGTGCAGCGAAATCCCCGTGACCTGTACGAATCGCAATGAGTTCGAGCAATAGCCGTCGAGGAAGAGCCAGTTCCGGTGGTTTACGTCTCCGCATCAGGAGATCAAGTTCACGATATCTTGAGGGACACGATTCCTCCCAAAACCCGTCAAGCAAGGCCTGTCGCCTCTGGTTCATCAAGTGATGAAGATAGGCTGACGTGATTAATTCTGGCTCAACGTCCTGGTTTGGAAGCCTTCTTAAGGCTGCTCGAGCTGCGGCGTCTGCCTCAACGTTCCCCTGGATCCCCGAGTGTGCAGGTACCCATCTTACCTGCACAATTGTTTGCGCCTTCTGAGTTAGTGTCCGGAATGCGCGGACCTCTTCAATACTTGATGTTGTAATCCCTGTCAAGACCGCTTTTCTAGCCTGCTGGCTATCCATCATTACGAATACTTTTTGTTTTCTACCATTTGAAAACGAGCGTTCTGCTTCCAGAATATCCAGCGCTGCTTCTAGAGCCTTTCTCGCCCCCAATATTTCGGCATCAAGCACCTCCCCTCCGTGCATGATACCGCTTTCTCTTGCAACCGTTTTTCCTCCTCTTTTAAGGACAAAAGCCCAAGAGGAGCGTCCATGTCCTGCTAATGAACCATCCGAGTAGGCGCAAATTTCTGCACTAGACAGGCTATCGATCAATCGTTTGCTGGCCTCAAGTTCTGACTCTTTCGTATCGAGCTTCGAAAGATATATGGGTTCAGGCAGGGGTGCGGCTGGCTCGGCTTCGGGAAGCTGTCGATATGCTCGCTGGAGACGAGACATCTGGAGCTCCAGTCGTGCTGTTTTCTTATGCTTTTTCTTAAATTTTTTTCGTCCCAACGTTAGGACAAATCGCAGCGCGAGTTCTCAGTGGGTGTTTGTCATCATGTGACTTGAGCCTAGCGGCGAGTCGAAGTCGGTTGCCCTCGAGGATGTACTTCGACGGGGGAATTCCACCTTCTCGGTGCACTGCTGCATTCGGTGTTGTTCTTATCACCGGGAGAGCTGCTTGTAGGCCCATCAATATGACCCTGTTGATCATGCTGCAGATGTTAGTAGTCTGGGGCGTGACCATACCCCGTATTGTGGGACGTCTCAGGCCAGGCCACCAAACCTCGGAACCGTAGGTGGCGACAGGGACGATGCAAGCTTCCACCGCTCTTACTAACGCTTTAGGTGCCGCTCCTCGATAAGCCGAGTTGAAGCGACGTATGTGCTGGGCTGCTCTGATCGCTTTTCCGCACCACGTTGTGATGTGGTGTTTGAAATTAAGGCGGGGATCAAGGTGGACTCCTAGCCAGCAAATGTGCTCGGCTGGATCAATAAATGTCCCATTGACATGCACGCCTACTGCCGTCTCGCGGCGTCTGCCAGGGAATTGTAAAACCTCAGACTTGGCGGTGTCAAAGGCAACGGCGTTGTTTCGGGCCCACTGGAGAAGATGGTCGACCTCGCGTTGTGCAGCAGCAGCAGACTCGGCGATGGTAGGCCCAAACCCGAGGATTCCAATGTCATCGGCGTAGCTAAACCTTAGGTTAGCGTTACCACTACGCATCGGCTCTGCCAGATATAGGAGAGGTGATATTGGCGATCCCTGAGGAACCCCGCAAGCCAGCTCCCTTTCGGTGGTGACTCCGCCAGTGTATCGGACTTGAACCCGTCGGTTTGCCAGAAATGAGCTCGTCCACTGCAAAATTGATTCAGGCCAGCCTTGTGATTGCATCCTCCTTACTAGGCGGTTGTGAAGCACTGCGTCAAAGGCTCCTTGGACATCTAGGGTTACAAATGTAGAAGCCCAGCCTTGAGAGCTGGCTTCTTCGACGTCATGAACCACGCAAGAGACAAGGTCCGTCGCAGAACGCTTCGGGAGTGCGCCAAATTGTTGGTGGCCGACCACGTCATAGACAACTGCGAGGTGCGCCATTCGTTTGGCTAACAGCCTTTCCAACCGTTTGCCTAAGCATGAAAGTAGGGCAATGGGCCTCCAACCTTTGATCAAAGTGAGATCTCGGTTTGGTTTCGGTAGTAGTACAACTTCTGCTAGCTTCAAGCAGGGCGGATGTGTACCCAGCTGAAGACCAGCCCTGAAGAGTTTTGTGATATGCGGACCAATTGTCTTCCAGCATGCTTCAAGTAACTCGACCGAAACTCCATCTGCTCCGGGTGCTGTGTTGCCGCTGCCGATGGTGCATGTGCGAACCTCTTCATCTGAGGTGTCGTTGATCCATGGAATCCAGCTGTCGCTAGTAGTGGTGCATGTCAAGAGATCATCTGATGCTTGATGCCGTGCAAGGAGAGCATCACGGAGGATTGTCGCTCGCTCGGCTGGGTCGGTAATTAGAGCTCCTTCGTGGCTAAGCGGAGGAGGGATTTTAGCCTGCTGGGGGTTGGCCCCGCACATCAACTTGAAAATATCTGCTGCTGTGGTCATCGCCTCAATTTCTCTTGTGCAATGCTCTTTTTTGGCTGATTTAATGGTCTCCCGAAGCTCCTTTGCTAAGATAGTCCTTTGAGTGGGTCATATTGGTGCTTTGTATCTAGCCTTTGCAGATTTGCACTCCGAGGTCCACCATGGGGCCGTCTTACCGCTGCACTTTCTGACTCGTGATGCTGTTGCCTTGATAGCGTTTGCGAGGTGCGAGCAAATGTCTTGAGCATAAACTTCAATTTCTTCTATCGTATCCAGAATAGGCGGAGGGTTAACCCACTGGGCGATGGCTTGAGCAAACCTGGGCAGGTTTCTTCGCGGGACTCTGATCTTCGTGGGTTGGTCATCTATAGACGCGGATGTGTTGAGTACTTGGCCTCGAATTGGCAAGTGGTCGCTAGTCACGCACTCATTTCGGTTCACCCACGCTTTAGTGCCTGTGATGTTAGTCCAGACAAGGTCCAGTGTGTTACCTGCTCGGTGTGTAGGCTCCCCAATGATGAGACCAGTGAGATTGTGTCTATCAGCCCATCTCTCTATTTCGTCTCCATGTCCGTGTTGGTGCGCCGCTCCTGGCTGCCATGCCTCGTGAACAGCGTTGAAGTCTCCTGCTGCGATTGTTCTTGATGCTGGAGTCCAGTTGACAATCGGCCGGAAAGCCGTGGGGTCTCTTGGTGCCTTGTACACATTGAAAAATGTGATGCCATTTACTACCACCCAGCAGTAATCTCCTGTTGGTGTGGTGCACGGAAATACTTGCGTCGCAGATATTGCTCTGTTGTTTTTTCTTGTGTAGGTCACTGCCCTTGGTCTAACATCTAGTCCACCATATGGTGTATGACAGACGTATCCGGGGTGTGACTTGGTAGCCTTGGTCTGTCACAGGCCAATGCCTGGTAATTTTAAGGCTGGTGCCTAAGGCAAAAAGAATACTCTTTGTTAAGCAGCTCCGAGCTGAAACTTCTCCGACACGCAAATTTCCCCAAACGTTTACGGTAACATACGTTGATTTTACAGTTTCGTTTGCGATGAAGAGTGAGACGTGATGAGACACTGGTTGTCTGCACAAAGGACACCAAAGCATCATAAGATGTTAGAGGCGAATGCAGAGATTGTAGATCATGCGATTTTGAAATTAGATCATGCGAAGAAAGGGAGGAAATGTTGAACATGAGGAATAAATATATGATGTTTGCTCTCGGTTTTTTTTCGCTTCTTCACTTCAAGATTTTCTATTGTATATAGCTCTGGATAGCTTGTGAATAACAATCATCTTAAGACCCTTACATGGTCCGCTTGTTCCACAAAGGCTCCTGTAATAGCAAAACATCAACGCCTAGCTCATAAGCTCGGGAAAGCGCGATATCCTGCGTTGCTCCTCCTCTTCCTACATTGATTGACATGTAATTTAGGGTAGGTGGGGGGCGGGAAGGGACTCGTGGGGTGCTCTTCATAATTGAGTTCGGGGTTATTCTCCCCAGAGTCTTCTGCGTCAGGCAAAGTTAAGTCTTCTGCGAGAACTTCGAACTGATTGGAAGTTGAGATCGCAGGTGGGCTGGTTGTCGTCTGTTTTTCAGCTGTAGCGGCAGCCTCGGCCCGTCTAACGGCGGCTTTTGCTCGAGCTACGGCAGCAAATTCGCGCTGGCTAGCTTGTCGAATTGTTACCATTTGTTCTTTAGTGACGGGGCCAGATCGAGTCGGACGTGCTAGACAGCTACGGCTGTCGGAGCGGTGAGGTCCCCCGCAGTTTCGGCATTTGGTTTGTGCCTTACACTCAGTTGTGGAGTCCATCTTGGAGGAACAGTTCCAACAAGCTGGTGCACGAGAGCGCCCACGAGTCCCATAGAACTCGAGACAGCGTTTGCATTGCTGTACAGTACGTTTTGGTTGATGTCACACTGCAACACCAGACTCGTCAAATAGACGGAAGCCGGGTCGGGGCGCAGAAACTCTTTCAAAGTAAGCCAGCCACGATTGATGGGGAACTCCTAGTCGACTTTTCCCATGTGGGCGGACCTTGAGGGGAGTAATGTTGGTGTTCCTTGTGATTTCCTCTCGTATCAGCTCTTCTGTGACAATAAGTCTGCCCATCGCCGTGTTTAAAGCAACAGGAACTGTGGAGAAACGTAGAACCACCAGATCGGACGCTTTTTCCAGCTTTGCTTCCAAGGTAGTAAAAGCTTCAGCCGAGTCTAATAGAGACTGGCGAGTTTCTTCATCTTTCGCTTTGATTGCGAAACCAGTGGGGACACGGTAAACATGCTGAATGGTGGTACGTGGGAGGCCGAGATGTTTGGTTACGGCTTCTCGTATGCCTGCTGGGGAGAATTGGCGCCAGTCGTGGTCTTTACCAAGTCGGAGGAAAAGTCTCTCATCTTGTTGAGGCAGAGCTATCGTCTTCACTGGTTCTCGAGGTGGAGAGGGCCGCGTAGATGGTGCGTGACCAAAATTTGCAGGTCTGGAGGATTTTTGATGTCCTCTCTTAGTAATTGTGGCCCATGATGATTTGGTACCTGGCTCTGCAGTCGTCGGTTCGAAAATCTGTACAGGTTGTCTGCTTGTAGAGCCAGCCGGGGGATTTTCCCAAAAAGTAATGTTACTAGCTGGGCGAGGAGGGCGAGGAGGTAAGTTGGGTGAGACTCCCGGTCCCATTGTCATGTATTGCGCGACTGCCGCTCGGAAGTGGGCTTTCATCGCGTCTATGTACAGTCTGTTGCCTTCATTGGCCAGAGCAGAGAGGGTGTTTTCTACGCCATTGATGGCAGCAGTGCATAAAGTAAGTTTTGATGCAGTCTGTGCTGCTCGGCGCTCTTCGGACTCAATCATTGAGCGGAGTTCGAGAGGTACTTGATCGGCCCTGGTTGGGTTGGCAGTGCTGCTTGTCGGTCCATTGGTGATCTTAACAGCATCTTTTGTCCCTGCTGCGTTTTTCGGGACGACTAGAGTAACTTTCAGTATATTACGCACTGCAGGAACTGTCGGCTCGGCCTGTGTCGATTGTACTTTCTTGGAGACATTCGTAGTCTCTGAGGGTGGGTTGGTGGGGGTTCCTGATGCGGATCCTCGACCAACTAGCCTGATATTTTCAGCATCAGTCATTTCAGTATCATTGGAAAAGGAGGACTTCCCCGGAGTAAAGGCCTCTGACGCAGGGGGAGCTTGAAAATGTTGCGCGAGGCCTTGAGTTTTGGGTGCCCTACGGGCTCGTTCTCTTGCAGTCTCTGCTGTAGGTTGGTTCTTTTTCACCGCCGGCATGTCGGCCAAGCCTTGCGGCAGAGCACAAACGAGGAGAAGGGTTTTACGATAATTGGAGAAGAGGAGAGGAGGGGAAATTGGGCATATTGTGACTCTAAGGGAGTTTTCTCGAATTGTTTGTTTTTTTTTTTTTTTTATCCTATTTAAGTCTCGGGCCGAGCCCTACGTATCCGAATATCTGAGACCGGTGGAGCCGGCTAGGTTCAAGTCTAGGACCTGCCCAACTCGTTCGCACCGCGTGAACCGCTACACAAGTAGTAGCTAGTTAAAGTACATTTATTAAACTCCTTTAAGTAAATTCCCAACACCCAAGCCGAAAACTCCAAGTTCCAGAAAAGTTAAAGAAACAAAGGAAAATATATGGTCTAGTCCCTGCACTCCTCGCACTGGTTCCTTTCCTATCATGATCTATGTCATGTTCAAATTTCTTCTTGGTCCACGCTGAGGGCTGTAGACAGAGTCACAGGTTGACTTTCAAAGCAGCCAGTTTTTTGCGCAAATAATTTAAAACTTTCAAGACAATTATGCCCGAGGATATTTTTGATAAATTTTTGGTAGGGCATAGCCCCCCGCAGACGACGAACGTAGTGAGCGTGTCGTCGACAGTGTATGAAGTGGTTAGGAGTAGTCTCCTCCCCGCAAGAACATTCCATTGTCGCACCAAGGTTGTTAAAGCGACGGTGGTGTGCTGCAAAGTTTCCGTGTCCCGTGCGAGCCGCAATAAGTTCAAGCAACAACCGTCGAGGAAGGGCCAGTTCTGGTGGTTTGCGTCTTCGCATCTGGAGATCCAGTTCGCGATACCGCGGTGGACAGGATTCGTCCTAGAAAATATCGAGTAGCGCCTGTCGTTTCTGGTTCATCAAGTGATGAAGGTAAGCTAAGGTGATCGTTTCTGGCTTTACGGCCCGATTAGGTAGCCCACGTAGGGCGGCTCGCGCTGCTGCGTCAGCCTCTTCGTTTCCATGGATCCCTGAATGTCCCGGCACCTATTTCACCTCCACTACTAAATGTGCCTCTTGTATAAGTGACCGGAATGCGCGGACATCTTTAATGCTTGAGGATATGTTTCCTGTCAAGACTGCATTTCTGGCTTGTTGGCTATCCATCATCACATTTACTTGTTGTGGCCTTCCCCCTGACCTCCAACGTTCGGCTTCCAAGATCCTCAGCGTCGCCTCTAGAGCCTTCCTCGCCCCAACTATCTCCGCGTCCAGGACCTCTCCCCCGTGGATGATGCCACTTTCCCTTGAGAGAGTCATTCCTCCTCTTTTTAGGACAAACGCCCATGCGGAGCGCCCGTGTCCATCCGAAGATCCATCCGTGTAGGCGCAGATTTCGGAGCTGGGCAGTTTTTCGATCCAACGTTTGCTAGCTTCGAGGTCTGTGTCTTTTGTGCCAAGCTTCGCAAGGTTTATCGGCCCGGGCAAGGGTTCGGCTGGCTCGGCCTCGGGAAGTTCTCGGTAAGCCCGCTGGAGACGAGACATCTGGAGCTCGGGCCGTGCGGATTTCTTGTTCCTTTTCTTGAACTTTTTTGTTCCGTCGTTAGGACAGATCGCAGCGCGGCTTCTCAGCGGATGTCGGTCGTCAAGTGTGTTAAGTCTGGCGGCAAGTCGAAGTCGGTTACCCTCAAGGATGTACTTTGATGGTGGAATTCCTCCTTCTCGATGTATCACTACATTCGGTGTTGTCCGTACTACCGGGAGAGCGGCTCTTAGCCCCATTAAGATGGCCTTATCTATCATCTCGCAGGTGCCGGCGATTTGAGGCGTGACTGTTCTTCTTATGGTCGGACGACTCAGTCCAGGCCACCATACTTCTGATCCGAAGGTGGCGACAGGAACGATGCATGTGTCTACTGCTCTCACCAACGCTTTGGGTGCAGCTCCACGATATGTCGAGTTCAAGCGGCGCATGTGCTGGGCTGCTCTGAGCGCTTTTTCGCACCACGTTGTGACGTGGTGTTTGAAGTTGAGACGGGGGTCTAAATGTACTCCCAGCCAGCGAATATGCTCAGCTGGCTCAATTAGCGTGCCGTTAACCCGGACGCCCACTGCTGTCTCACGACGTCTGCCAGGGAATTGGATGACCTCCGACTTCGCGGTATCAAAGGCGACCGCGTTGTTTTGCGCCCAGTTGAGGAGATGGTCTACCTCGCGCTGCGCTGCGGCGGCCGACTCGGCGGCGGTGGGGCCATACCCAAGGATTCCAACGTCATCAGCGTAGCTGAACCTCAGATTAGCGTTTCCACTGCGCATTGGCTCTGCCATGTATAAAAGGAAGAGGAGAGGTGATATTGGCGATCCCTGAGGAACCCCGCATGTCAACTCCCTCTCGGTGGTGACTCCCGTTGTATCGGACTTGTACCCTTCGGTTAGCCAGAAAAGAGCACGTCCAACGCAGAATCGAATCTGGCCACCCTTGTGATTGCATTCTCTTCACCAGGCGGTTGTGGAGTACTGCATCAAATGCACCTTGAACGTCTAGGGTCACAAATGTCGCAGCCCACCCTTGGGAGCTAGCCTCTTCAACATCGTGGACTACGCAGGAGACGAGGTCTGTAGCGGATCGTTTGGGAAGTGCGCCGAATTGTTGGTGGCCGACCACGTCACAGGTAACTGCCAGATGCGCCATACGTTTGGCTAGAAGCCTTTCCAGCCCTTTGCCTAAGCATGATAGTAAAGCGATGGGCCTCCAGCCTTTCACTGTCGTCGGGTCCCGATTTGGTTTCGGGAGCAGTACTACTTCCGCCAGCTTGAAACAGGTTGGGTGTGTACCTAGCTGCATGCATGCCCTAAAGAGTTGTGTCACATGTGGGCCGATCGTCTTCCAACATGCTTCGAGTAACTCGACTGAGACTCCATCTGCTCCAGGTGCTGTGTTTCCGCAGCCAATGGTGTATTTGCGGACATCCTCCTCTGAAATATCGTTGTCCCATGGAATCCGATTGTCGCTGGCCGTAGTACATGGCGGGAGATCGTCTGTTGCCTGGTGTCGTGCGAGAAGAGCATCGCGGAGAATTGTTGCTCGCTCAGCCGGATTCGTAATAAGGGATCCTTCGTGATTGAGTGGTGGGGGAATTTTGGCCTGCCGGGGGCTAGCTGAACGCATGAGCTTAAAGATATCTGCCGCTGTATTCATTGCCTCGATTCGTTGTGTGCAATGCTCTTTCTTGGCTGCTGAGATCGTCTCTCGTAGTTTCTGTGCGGAGGCGGCGCGTAGGCTGGGTGATGTCGCTTCTCGGTACTCAACGCGTGCTGTTTTGCACTTGGAAGTCCACCAAGGGGCAGATTTTCCACGGCCTTTTCCGACTTTGACTCCTGTTGCCTGAATACCGTTTGAAAGTTGCATGCAGAGCTCCTGGGCGTACACTTCCACTTTCTCTATAGTGTCCAGTGTTTGAGGCGGATGGACCCATCTTGCAATAGCTCGAGCAAAATTTGGCAGATTTCCTCGTGGAACTCTAACCTTCAGCGGTTCGGTATCCATGGTAGCTGCTGTTATCGGGACTTGACCTCGGATCGGTAGGTGGTCACTGGTTACGCACTCGCTTCGGTCCACCCATGCCATAGTGTCGCTGATGTTAGTCCACACGAGATCCAGTGTATTCCCTCGTCGCTGTGTCGGTTCGCCGATAATGAGACAAGACAGGTTGTGTCTTTCAGCCCACTTCTCGATTTCTTCGCCCTCTCCATGCCTGTTAGAAGCCCCTGGCTGCCAGGCCTCATGAACGGCGTTAAAATCTCCTGCGGCAACCGATTTTGGGGGTGGGTTCCAGTTTACAATCGGTAAGTATGCCGTAGAGTCCTTGGGTGCCTTGTATACGTTGAAGAAGGTGATTCCGTTGACCACTACCCAGCAGTAGTCTCCCGTTGGCGTAGTGCACGGAAATATCTGAGTCGCTGTTATTACCCTATCACTTTTCCTTGTATAGGTCACGGCTCTTGGTCTTACATCCACGCCACCGTATGGTGTGTGGCACGTGTACCCTGGGTGTGACCTAGTTGACTTTTTTCTTTTGTTCCAGCATGGTTCCTGGATGAGAATGACATCGACGCCTAGCTCGTAAGCTCGAGAAAGTGCAATGTCGTGTGTTGATCCTCCTCTGCCTACATTAATTGACATAAAACTGAGAGTAGGAGGGAGACGTGAAAGGGCCCGTGGGGTGCCCTTCACAAGTTGTGCTTGGGGTTAGTGTCTATGACCATAGCTTCGGTCGAGAGAACCTCAAATCTGTTATGGGACTTGGCAGCGGACTGGGAAGATTGACTTTGTCCTGCAGAAGCTAATGAGATAGCATCTGCGTGCCTTACGGCTGCTTTAGCTCGAGCTACCGCTGCAAATTCGCGTTGGCTTTGTTTTCTGATGGTCAGAAGCTGCTCTTTAGTGGGTGGGCCGATCCTGGTCGGGCGTGCCAGACAGTCTCGGCTGTCAGATCGGTGTGGGCCTCCGCAGTTACGGCATTTAGTGTGCGCTTTACACTCGGCAGAAGAGTGCATGGTGGAGGAGCAATTCCAACAGGCAGGAGCACGAGAGCATCCACGGGTGCCATGAAATTGTAGGCAACGTTTGCACTGTTGCACGGTTTGACGAGGTTGATGTCGCACTGCGATGCCAGACTCGTCGAATAATCGGAATCCTGGTCGTGGAGCGGACGTTCTATCGAATTGGGCCAGCCATGACTGGTAGGGTGCTACCTCTTTACTTTTTCCGTGTGGACGAACCTTGACCGGAACTGTATTGGTTACTCTTGTGATTTCATTTTTAACCATCTCTTCCGTGATATGAACCCTGCCAAGAATGGATATTATGGCCACTGGAACTGTGGAAATTCGGAATACGACCAGGTCGGATGCCTTTTCCAGCTTGGCTCCAATGGGGGCAAAAGATTCAGCCAAATCTATCAAGATTTGACGAGTTTCTTCATCTTTTGCTCTGAGTGCAAAGCCAGTTGGGACACGATAGACGTGGTCGATTGTGGTTGGCGGGAGGCTAAGGAGTTGCCCTACAGCTTCTCGAACGCCAGTCGGAGAGAGTTTGCGCCAGTCATGGTCTTTCCCGAGTCGGAGGAAGAGCCTTTCGTCTTGCGTGGAGGGAGCTACTAGTTTTGCCGGTATTTGGGGTGCATTTATCTGCTTGAGTGGCGTGCGTCCAACGTTTACCGGTGTGGAGGATTGTTTTTGACCCCTGCCGGTGACTGTGGCCCATGTCGCTTTGGCAGCAGGCTTTGGAACCACTGGGTTGACTACTTGCGTGGGAAGTCTGCTTCTTGGACCAACTGAGGGGCTTTCTCGGGAGATGGCATCCGCTGGGCGAGAGGGGTAGGATTGGTGGGGATGATCCTGGTCCCGTTGTCAAAAATTGAGCTATTGCTGCTCGGATATAGGATACCATAGAGTTTATGTATTGTTCATTCTGATCAGTGGTCAAAGGCGAGAGGGCAGTTTCAGCACCGGTGGTAGCCATAGAGCACAAGAAGAAGTTCGCAGCATATTGCGCCTGTCGACGCTCTTCTGCTTCCATTGCTCTTCTTAGTTCTAAGGGGAGTTGGGTGCCACTAGTCACATGGCGGGACTCTGGGGCCACCCTCTTGCCGTCCGATGTGGGTTTTCGGGGCATTTTTGTACTTGAGGAGGAGTTTGACGCTCCTGTCGCGTTTTTATTGGTATTTCCAGGCTCTTGTAAGGACCCGTTTATGACTGGCCGCCTTGGTGCAGGCACAGCAATTCTTCTTTCCGAGGTTCCAGCAACTTTGGCAGTCCTCTCGCCTGCTAGAGTCTTTTCTTTCTCCAGACTTTTATCTGCTGGGACTTTTTCTTCATCTCCTTTGGTGGAGGCAGCCCATTTTGAGTCGGATAGACCCTTTTGTATAAAGGCGTCAATGACACAATCTTGCATTTCTGTGTCCTGAGATCCTTTCTCGAATTCTTCGATCTTTTTACGGATGTCGATTTCCATCTTATTCTGGTCGATCATGTTTTCTGTCATCCCACTAGTCTTCAGGCGGTTTCTCATAACCCTGTGGGCTCTGTCAATTGTTGCTTTGTGACGCGCTACACGCGACACCTTTGTCGGCCCCGACGCCATTTTTAATAACGGGAGTACCGCACGATATCAAGTGAGTGTTAGATGAAGTGTGAATCAAGGGATTGGAAGGGCTTGGGGTAAGTTCTCATCGATACGGTTTGTTTGTTTGTTTGTTTGTTTGTTTTTTTTTTTTTTTTTTATTAATTTAAGTCCAGGGCTAAGCCCTTTTTCTCCTTGGAGTCATGGACTGGTGTACACGGCTAAGATCATGTCTAAGACACGCCTAACTCGGTCCCACCGCGTGAACCGCTACATAAATAGTAGCTAGTTATATACAATTAACACAAACCCAACCCAACCCAACTCCACAATCAAACACCCACTTCCCCAAACATATGAAACACATAATATCAATTCGAAGTCCAGAAAACGCAACTTCTCATCCCGTTTCCCTTCATGCCATGCCTTTGCAATGGCTAATTCATCCGGTCCCCGCTGAGAGCAGTGGATGGGTCAGTAGTTCGGCCCTCGAAACAGCCAGTTTCCTGCGCAAATATGGTGAAGCTCTTAAGGCATTTGGGCCCAAGAAGCTTATTGACGAAGTCGTTGTGAGACATTGACATCCTAAGCTTACGCGTAATATTCGCGTGAAGTCTACAGTGAATAAAATGGGTCGGAGTAGTCTCCTACCCCGCAGGCACATTCTAATTGTGCGCCAGAGTAATCGAATCGTCGGTGGTATGCCGCGAAGTTACCGTGTCCCGTACGTGCTGCGATCAGTTCACGAAGCAAGCATCTTGGGAGAGCTAGCTCTGGTGGCTTTCGTCGTCGCATAAGTAGGTCCAGATCCTGATATCGAGGTGG
This sequence comes from Podosphaera xanthii, assembly GCA_028751805.1. Lineage (NCBI taxonomy): Eukaryota > Fungi > Ascomycota > Leotiomycetes > Helotiales > Erysiphaceae > Podosphaera > Podosphaera xanthii. The sequence goes on along the minus strand of JAPWIX010000057.1, from coordinate 1,850 downwards.
ACATGACTCTTCCCACCAGTCATCTAGAAGTATGTGTCGTCGCTGATTCATCAAACGACGAAGGTAGGCTAAGCTAATGAATTCCGGTTGCGAATTCTTGTTGGGTAGGTCACGTAGAGCAGCTCGAGCAACAGCATCTGCCTCTTCGTTCCCCTGGATCCCTGAGTGTCCAGGTGCCCAGATTAGCTGTACCTGAGCTTGCTGTGTTAGTATCCGGAATTGCTGAACATCTTCCAGGCTTGACATAGAGACTCCTGTCTCCAATGCTTTTATTGCTTGATGGCTATCCAACAATACGTTGATTTGCTCCATCATACCCCCTGTCGTCCCTTGTTCCTCCTTAGCGGACCTAAGCGCAGCCTTCAGAGCTTCCCTTGCCCCTATAATTTCGGCATCTAGCACTTCCCCTCCGTGCTTAATGCCGCTTCCCTTGAGGAAAGTCCTTCCTCCTCTCTTCAGTACGAACCCCCAGGCGGAGCGTCCGTGTCCTTCTGAAGATCCATCCGAGTAGGCACAGATGTCTGAGCTCGGGATGTTGTCAATTCGTCGTTTGTAGGTATCCTTTCCTACCTCTTTCGAGATTTGGCTCTTATAGTAATTTGTTGGTGGTAAGTTTATGGCGGCCTCGGCTTCCGGGAGCTCTCGGTAGGCACGCTGGAGACGTGACATCTGTATTTCTGGACGCCGTGATGGAATCCGTCTCTTTTTATATTTTTGTGTCCCTACGTTTGGGCACACAGCGGCCCGAATCCTCAGAGGATGCCGATCGTCAAGCGATTGAAGTCTACCTGCCAATCGTAGACGGTTCCCTTCGAGTAAGATCTTTGCAGGAGGAATTCCTCCTTCTCGATGGATGACCACATTTGAGACCGTCCTTACTGTCGGGAGAGCAGCTCTAAGTCCCGTGAGGATGGCTTTGTCGATCATATAGCAGAGATTAGTGGTGGACGAAGTGACAATACCTCTCTGAGTCGGACGTTTGATACCCGGCCACCAGACATCTGCTCCGTAAGTTGCGACCGGTGTAATGCACGCATCTACGGCTCTAACTAGTGCCGCTGGGGCTGCTCCTCGGAAATTCGAGTTGAGGCGTCGCATGTGATGAGCGACGTTTAATGCTTTCGCACACCATGTAGTAACGTGGTGTTTGAAGTTGAGGCGTGGATCCACGTAAACCCCAAGCCAGCGGATTTGTTCGGACGGTTGGATCAGTGTATGATTGATCATAATACCAACACCAGATTCTCGGCGGCGTCCAGGAAATTGTATGACCTCAGACTTGTTTGTGTCAAAGGCAACAGCATGTTGACGGGACCATTCAAGAAGATGATCTACCTCACACTGGGCAGCGGTGGCTGATTCCGCAATGGTGGGGCCGAATCCGAGGATACCAACGTCGTCGGCATAGCTAAATCTCAAGCATGGGTTGCCGCTTCGCATTGGCTCGGCCATGTAGAGAAGAAAAAGGAGTGGTGATATGGGCTGGTGAATCCTTGTGGTACACCGCAAACCAATTCTCTTTGTGGCGTTATCCCTCCAGTATAGCGGCACTTGAACCTTTCGATGTGAGAGAAATGATGTTGTCCACCGAAGTATATAGTCCAGCCATCCCTGGGCCTGCATTCTCCTCACTAGGCGGTTGTGAAGAACGGCATCGAAGGCGCCTTGTACGTCCAGAGTCACAAGCAAAGTGGCAGCCCACCCCTGAGAGCGAGCTTCGTCGATATCAAGTGCACTACACAGGAGACCAGGATCGGTTGCTGGATTGCTTTGGTATTGCACCCGAAATTGTTGGTTGCCGATCACGTCATAGACCACCGCAAGATGAGCCATCCTTTTCGCAAGTAGTC
>JAPWIX010000056.1:0-29378 GCA_028751805.1 Podosphaera xanthii | reverse complement strand
TGTCAATCCCACCTCCGCGCCTTCGGTCAATCTCTGCCTGTGGCCACGGCCGCCGGTTTTCTTCCTCTTGTTCTTACTTTCGTTCTCCTAATAGTCCAAACGCGTGGTCAAATCTCTTAAAATCCATTTAAAATTTTAATTCGTCTTAATGTGTGAAGTGCAGAACGTCCGAGGTTCGGCGCTGGCGAGAACGCGTTTCTTCCTGAAGAGGTGGAATAACAGAAGATCGCGCCGCCGGCAGAGACACAGTGGAGGTAAGAAGGCGAATTGGATAACCTCAAATGTTATGCTAATTCCAGTTACCGCTGATCGCCGCTCACAGTCTTTAGTTTGCACTTCCTTATCAACGATTGTTATATTCTAATTATAGGACGGCGATGTCCGTAATTTGACTTGGTTGCATTTTGCAGTCCCTTTAATACAGCACACTTTGTGGTCCAGTCAACGCACTCCGTCGCTCCCGATGGCCGCCCTTAACCTCACACGTTTCTGGTCTGTAAAAATGTTAATTGGTTTTAATTTTGTTTTGCTAGATGGCTGCTGCACGGACAACTTTCGTCTGGCCACGCGATCGCTTGGATGATGCCAGATTTGCAGAGGACATCACGTTTGAAGAAGTCGTCTCCACGGTGAGTTCATTCATTGAGTAGTTCGCCTGTCAAATCAAGCGATCGATGCTACTAGAATTGTGTACGCAGTTAGAACATGACAATTCAAGTAGGGTCTCGTGTTAGGTTGGGTCGGGTTATCCTGACCTGAGGCCTGAAACAGGCCGTCCGCTGGCTGTTTTCTGGCCTGACTGGTACCTGACCGCCTACTTTTGGTTTCTTTCTATTAACAGAGAATGCTAACTGCACTTGGTTCGAAATTCAAACTCTGCAAATAAAATTTTAGAAGTGAATATTCATATAGTATTTTACAGGCATTATAAAATGAATGCGCGCGTTGTTTTTTACTACTTGCAGTGAAAGAAAATTTGTTCCTGTTTGCATATAATTTGCGAATGTGAGCGGGCCGTATGTTTATAGAATATTACTCCTGATTGTTGGATTTGGTTTGGTTAATTTAACTTGTGGCTCTGAGTGGGCCGCTGGGTGCCTAACTTTCCGCGTCTCTGGTTTCCTACCGTTATTAATTTTTGTGTGTTGCTATGCGCAACAGCTTCATATTGTATTCAAAATTCCGATAACAAATGAATCCCGGCTGATTCTTTTTAACGTAGTCTGAGCTCGCGCAAGGCGCTTTGCTACCTTAAGTAAAGGTTCGTTGTCCTTGTTTGATCCCATTTAACAGTGTATAATGTTATTTGCGCGTGCCGTATGTTAATTGAATATGTCATGTAAACCCGATGGCCGGGCCGGGCCGGGGCCCGGGCAGGGCCGCGCTGAGCCGCGCCACGCCGGGCCGGTCCGAGGGCCCAGTGCAGGGCCGCGCCGGGCCGCAGTGCCGGCTGGCCTGGCTGGGCCGGGTGCATTGACCGCATTGCGCGTCCCCGAGTATCCCATGCTGATAGCAGCCCTGTCCGCCATTAGAAGACGTGTTGCCCTGACGCGGTATTCCTCCCCGCCACTCCCACGCCTGACGCTGACGTTGCCACTACTATTGGGCTGCAGTCGTCCAAGATGGCTAGTTTCTTTCTGGACCTGGAATTTTTGAGTACTTGGAAAGAAGATACCCGCCGTCATCCACTTTTCAAAGCTACAGGTTCCAATTTGTAGCCCCGCGGCCGGTAAGTGATTAGAATCGTGGACTGCAAAGTCGAGATCGCTTCTCTGGTATCTGACCGTTATAATTGACGTTTGTTGCTATCTGCAACAGCTTCAAATTGTTTAAAATTCAGATAACAAATGAATCCCGGCTGATTCTTTTTAACGTAGTCTGAGCTCGCGCAAGGCGCTTTGCTACCTTAAGTAAAGGTTCGTTGTCCTTGTTTGATCCCAATGTACAGTGTACACTGTTATTTGCAAATGTGAGCGGGCCGTATGTTTATAGAATATTACTCCTGATTATTGGATTTGGTTAGGTTACTTAACTTGTGGCTCTAAGAAGGCCGCCGGGCGGCTAACTTTTCGCCTCTGTGGTAACTGACCGTCATAACTTTTGTGTTTTGCTATCTGCAGAAGCTTCATTTAGTAAAACATTCAGATAGCCAATTTCGTAAGCTTTAATCTATTTCAACGTAACACTATGTCGCGAAGGGCGCAATCCTACATACAGTGGAGATTCGTTGCTTTTCTTTTATCGCAATAACAGTGTACACTGTAAATTGTAAAAAGCCCAGGCCGTTTGCGATACGTCGTTTATCTGCAGGTAGCATTTCGCTTAGGTCGGGTTAGGTCGGGTTATCCTGACCTGAGGCCTGAAACAGGCCGTCCGCTGGCTGTTTTCTGGCCTGACTGGTACCTGACCGCCTACTTTTGGTTTCTTTCTATTAACAGAGAATGCTAACTGCACTTGGTTCGAAATTCGAACTCTGCAAATAAAATTTTAGAAGTGAATATTCATATAGTATTTTACAGGCATTATAAAATGAATGCGCGCGTTGTTTTTACTACTTGCAGTGAAAGAAAATTTGTTCCTGTTTGCATATAATTAAACGTGTCTAAATGCAATTTTTCTTAGTGTACGAATGTGTTTAATTTGACCAATTGTTTATAACAATGAAAGTGCAGTTCGTCGTTCTGCTTCTGATAGTAAAGTCAATTTTTGCATTTTAACCAAATTGATTTCGTTTGTAAAATTTTCCAAGTTGCATCGGGGTTTCGCTAAAATATTGTTCTTTTGTCATATTTTGTTCAATTTGAACATTTGTTATTAACAATTTATCGAGGATACTCTGCTATGTGCATGCACTGGGTGTTTCCGGCCGGGGACGGCCGCGAAGCGGCCGCGCAAAATGGTATAATGTAAATAACATATTTCATTTTTCCGTGGGTAGGAGGCTTTGGATGGCGTACCAAACCCGAGGTTCTCAGTCCGTGCACGGAATGTTCGTTTCGTTGGCTGAATCGCGCATCCCCTATGTCCCACTTTTGATGTAATTAGGATTCTCTTGCGGCGCGAGTCGTGAAGTGACTGGATCTCGGGGTGAGCGCGGGTCGCGGCGGAACAGTTTCGTGATGCTGTTGCTAGTGACGAGGTTGGTAAGGCTCCTAGTGTTAGCTCTGGTTTTCCATCAAGATGGCACGAGTCCTTCATGTGGCTTCTCGCGGCGTGAAAGATGGAGCGTGGCCGGCTCATTAACACAGCGTTACGGAGTGCAAAACAGGCAAAGATGGTGAGTGGTCTGGCCTTAATTGCTCGCTCGTCGATAAGGTTCTGCTTTTCACCGCGTTCTTGACTCGTTCGGCCGTTATTTGAACGAACCGTTTTGTTGTAAATTGGATTTCCATTTTACATATAGGAATACGATGCGTCCGAACGAGTTCCTGGCTCACCCTCAGTAGGCATCTTTTTCTTAGAACTGTTTCCATTGGCCGCTAGGCACCATACCGGAAACCGTTGAAAGAAAGCAAGCAGCGAGCTGGCCGCTATTCCATGCTTATAACATTACCGATTCTATCTGCACTGCAGGAGTGACCCGATGTTGTCACGTGATCAGCCAGTCAGTGCACGTGTTCGCCGGGTTCATTGAACCCACGTGCGCGCGCATCCCCGCGTCCGTGTTGCCTCGCGGCGCTATTCCCCTTCCTCCATTCTCACGGCCGACGCGGGGTTGCCGATTCTATTAGTAGACGCGTCGCCAAAAATGGCTTCTTACTTTCTTGACCTTGAGTTTTTGAGTACCTTGAAAAGCGGTATCCACTCCGTCCGTTTTTCAAGAACTACAGGATGGTGTACAAACCGCCGGCCTCGGTAGGAAATTTGGTGCGCGCTTCGAGTGTAATTAACATTCTCTCCCAAACAGGATTGTGCTGCCCGCGGTTCCGCGCTGGAATAAGAAACCCGATTTATTCGCTCTTATACGAATAAATGTGGTTTAGTATCCGCAGTCACGGACACAGTGAAGGGCAGGGATTTAAGTTTGCCATCGTTCCCTACGTGCAAATAGTAGAATCGCCTTTGCCCCACCACGCGCCCCCTCCTGTCTTTTGCGCCTACGTTTTGTCCCGCGGTCTCCGTGCAGAAAGAAGTAGAACCATGGAACCCCTGGAGGCGTTTATACAAGCATTGGACCTAATATTCCCCGAGTGGACCAACGTGAGTCAACATTTAGCCGTTTTTCTATTTACATCGAAGCTAGTACATAAAGCGCGCCATTCCCCTCATAGCAGTTGTGTTGTCCCGACGCGCTATTCCCCCTCCCCTCCGTTCTCGCGCCCGAAGCGGCGTGGCGTGGCGTAGCGTAGCATCTCCGTTGGCCGGCCGGCATCTGCTCGTCGCTGCATAAGGTTCTGACATAGAGTTTTGATAATGAAGGGCCGACCGTGATGCCCAGAGATGAGGCCGCAGAAGCCTTGGACCTGTTCATCCAAAGTCTACAGTCGGGGGTGAATTGGTTCGTCTCGTTACATTTTCTTTCTCAGTAGAGTCGTTTTATTGTTATTCGGGCAAAACTTTGGCATTTAACCGGAAACAGGTAGAACTTTTGTAGTTTGTAAGATGATCCGCGTTCCTGGCTCTTTCAGTGGGCATCGTTGCTAATTGAACTGATTACAGTGAGCATTGGCCACAAGCGAACATGCCGGAAACAGTTCAAATCACGCCCACAGCGTCCTGGTTGTGACCGTTTACTAAAAGCAAAAATGTTTCCTTTTGTCCTACAGACCTTCGCTGACCCCGGGACCGCTATGGAGTGGGAGTCGTCGTCGGGCTTTTCTTCATTTGGGGCCGACAACAAGGTAAGTCACATGAGTAACTTTCATGCATGTGGAATTCATCCTTGTAAATAGTGTTGCCGTCTGTGTGTGCCGACCAACCGGCGCGTTTCGTGCTTTTAAAGCATTCTTTGTCGGGATTTTGTCAACTAGGATGGATCTAAGGTCTTATTGGATGAGTTTTAGTGGCTTTGTGAGTAGCATTAGGCTTGCATCTGTAAATAGAAACTTGTGCAATCAAATTTGATAACTGTACGACGGCTTGCAAATAAGATTAAGATGAACTTCCGATTGATATAACTCGCAGTAAATTTGCTGCTGTTAAAAACTGTTTGTTATCTGCTTTCCTATTGAGTTTTTCATCCGTACGTTTATCAAATCTCATTGCATTTCGCGTTGCGCGTTGCCCGGAAACAGTAGAACGAACCGGATGGCTTAGGTAAACGTTTATAGTAAAAGGCATTTCCAGTTTACATTTATTTTAGTTGGTGCGTAGTTCCCTCGACCGCGTCGGCAACTAGCCTGCTCCAACGTCTCCAACAGAATCTCTATCTTTTCGGAATGTATGAGTTGGCCATGCGCGCACAGTGGCCGTCGTTGTTAATTGAACTGTTTCCGGCCCCAACCCAACAAACCGGAAACAGTTCAAATTGCGAAAACAAACGAGCTGGCCCTGATTACAAGCTAATGACAGAATGTTTCCTTTTGTTCTGCAGGAGGCCGAGATGAAACTTCCTGGTTGCACAGAAGAGAGCACAGAGGAGGGCACAGAGGAGAGCACAGAGGAGAACGCAAAGCAGAGCAAGAAGGTATGTCCGTGATTCGTCGTTTTTCTTCGGGTTTTGTGGACCATTTTTTTCAATGTTCTTTTATTAGCATAGACTACAATTTGAACAAAACTTGGATTGCGAATGTTAATAACGTTATTCTAAAAGAAAAACTTTGCCTTCGGAAACAAACTTTCAAGGAACGTTTAGATTTTATGAAGCAATACTGCATTTTGCGGTGCAAGCTTTAATTTTTACTGTTTGTGGGCTTCGTTCGTTTCTGCGTTTCATTGGCATTTCGGCATGGCTTTATTTTGCTAACTATACGAATGTGTTCAATTTGAACATTTGTTATTAACGACGAAAGGCGATCCGTCATTCGGATTAATTCGTGTCATATGCTATTTTTACGAAATTTGTCCCGTTTGTACATCAATTCCAGTTGCATTTAGTCTTCGCCATTCTTCTTCTTCTGTTTGTACAAATTTGTTCAATTTGAACAATTGTTTGATACAATAAGAGGGCAGTTCGTCGTTCTGCTTCTGATGGTAAAGTCAATTTTTGCATTTTAACCAAATTGAATTCGCTTGTGAAATTTTCCAAGTTGCATCGGGGTTTTGCTAAAATGTTTCTTCCTATTTGTCATATTTTTCAATTTGAACATTTGTTATTAACAATTTATCGAGGATACTCTGCTATGTGCATGCACTGGGGCTTCTGGCGGGGCACGGCCGCGAAGCGGCGCGCGAAATCAGATTACTGCATATAGGCATTTCCAATTAGGATTCATTTTGGTAGCCGTCGTGTAGGCTTCCCGACCGCGTCCGGAAGCTAATTTCTCTGTGTGTCCGCCGGCCTGCCGACCGCGCCCTGGTTGTGCTGACCGAATCTCTCGTTTAGAGCTTTTCGGAGAATACTTAGTGATCTGTGTGACTCTGCGAACGCGGACTTGGCCATTCCGTGCGTCGATCTGTTGAGTACGGAGATTCTGTTTGACTTCGCACTTTTAGGCACATCATTTGCCATTCGGCAGGGCTTTATTTTGCTAATAGTGTGACGAATGTGTTCAATTTGAACATTTGTTATTAACGATGCTAGGCGCGATGTTCACTTGTCATAACTGGGGCGGTGGTGGTGGTGGTGGTGGTGGTGGTGGGGGAAGGCGGGGCCGGCCGGGCCGGCCTGCTGCGGGCGGCCTGCGGGTGGCGGTCGCCAGTTTAGAGCTTCAGTCCCAAGCGAGAGGTTGTTGCCGAGTGTACCGATAATGCCGAAGATAAAGAAGTCAGTGGGGAAGGCCGCCAGTGACACTGTGAGTTTTGAATGGTGCCGCTTGAACCCCGCCCTGTGAACAGTGCCTCTTGTATTGATTTGGCCGTGATGCGACTGCGCGCATACCTGTGCTTGCTCTGCTTCTCCCTCAGAGACTTGAGTTCGTTTTTTTACCAGCGACTTTTCTCGCCTTTAGGCTCGTTAGGCGTAAATAGGATTATCGGAGCGCTTGGGTCGTTCCGCTCTGAAATCATTCGGAGTGGCAGACCCGTGAGCGCGAAATTAACTTTGCGATTCACGCCACCTGTCTCCCCTCAAATGGCACTGAGAAGAATCTTTGTCGCAAAGATTTCGCCTGCTCTGCCCGGTAACCCTGCTCGGCACAGTGTTTTTATTTTTTTGTTTCGTGACTGTGCTTTGTGTGGGTTCAGTGAACATTTTCACTGCTCCCAGAGTACTGGTAGCGAGCCTCTCCGAGGCTTGGCACGTGCTTAGCAGTCTCTGTGCCATGGTAGACAGTCAGTGCGTGGGTCGCACAAAGCCCAAGGCAAACCTCTGCAAATTGAATAAACATCTTTTTATTTGAAGTTTTCGGCACGTTGAGTGGACGTATTTATTTTCCGCTAAAGAAGTTTGGCCCCCTTTCAGTACGTGCCTTTTGTTTTTTTGGTCACGGGCTGTTGTAAATTGAAACATGTCCTTTAAAACTTGATACAAATAACAAATTTTGTAAATAAAATAAATTTTCGGGGTTCGTTCTTTCTTTGTAATCCTTCGAAAGATCTCTGAAAAGAAAGCCTTTTAAAGGGTTTGCATCTCTTTGTGTCCAGGAGACGGATATTGAGGGCGATCCGGCGGAACTCTTCTCAGGGACCCTGCAGAGCCCACCCCAGACGGCAGCCTACCCAAGGGGTCGGAGGAGGGTTCCCATTTAGCCAGCTGATGTCTGCAGACCCGGCGGAGGGCGACCCTGGAACGACAGCGACGACGACAGCGCCAAGATGGAGATGTGAGTTATTAGTATGCTTTGCAATAAGCATAAGTCCTTCAGTCCACAAGCATGCTGAAGAACTCTGTTCATTTTTGTTTCAGTTGGAAGATATCCTGAGAAAGGGCTAGGAGGCGACCGCCGCGGACAAGGAAAGGCTTGAAATTGAACGGCGGCATCGTGAAGAGCTCGCTGCGGCACGCAAGAAGGTAAGATGAAAACTCAATATAGACAACAATTTTACAGATAGCATCCAGATTTCCTATTCGTTTTATTGTAACCTGTTCGCAGTGCCAATTAATCGTTATGTTAAGTGGTTTGTTGCAAGTAACAAACCACTTAACATAACGATTACTTGGTCGTGTGAACCTGCCTGTAAACTGTGTTAATTTTCTTTTCAGTTGGCGGCTTTGGAGAAGATTCAAGGCCGAGAGGGAATCCGCAAAAGCTGCCAAGATTGCCAAGGCTGCTCAGGCGAAGGCGAAGGAGGCGAAGGCAGTCGCCAAAGCTGCCAAGACGGTGAGCTGCTGATGCGGCCACCACTTCCTCCACGACCTCCAAGCCGGCGAAGGAGAAGCGAGACTCATCTTCGTCTTCTCACAAGCGCCGCGCGCACTCTCCCGACTCGGCGAAGGTAAAGAAAAAGTTAAAATAAATTTGCATGCAAATAACATAATTGCTCAAGTACACGTCGGATTGCGGATAACATTATGCGATTTTTGGTTTTCTTCTGTCCACAGGCTTCTTCTTCCAAGAAGTCCAAGGCGTCTCGGCAGAGCAGCGAGAACGTCTCTCCGCCAACCGCACGGTCCAGCACCTCGGAGGCCAAGTTGGCCCGCAAGAGCAGCGAGAACGTCACTCCGCCAACCGCACGGTCCAGCACCTTGGAGTCCAAGGCGGCCCGCAAGAGCACCGAGAACGTCTCTCCGCCTGCCGCACGGTCCAGCACCTCGGAGTCAAGGGGTCTCGCAAGAGCATCGAGAACGTCACTCCGCTAGCCCCACGGTCCAGCAAGGTGAGTTACAATGACCTGCAAACAGCATCAGGAGTCAAAATGTTATTTGTGTTTTACTATTAGGCTTTTTTCTGTTTAAGTCCTCTCTTCCGAAGTCTCGCAAAACCGTGGACGCCGGGCCCAGTACGTCTACCGCGGATCCCACTCCGTCGCCCAGCAAAAAGGTATTTTATTAGCAGAGTTTAAAGGGACCTTAGCATTGTGGTCAACGGGCGTTGCTGTTTGCATTCAAATCAACATCCATTGTGAATTTAAGGTGTTTCGTAGTAAAAAGTTAAATTTGATGTTTGGAGAGGAATTCTTTGCTATAAGCAGTCGTATATTGAAACATCCTACCACGGCCAACTCGGTTCATTTAGCAGTTTGTGAAATAGCATCGCCTAATCATTCTGTTGTGCACTTGTTTCAGTCCAGCTCGAGACGCAACGCAAAGGAGGTCCCGGACACCAGCACGATTCAAAGTCATGGACTGCCTTACTCCAAGCCAAATGCAGCGGGAGGCGAAGGTAAGTTGGACTTGTTTTGTTTGCACTTAACTTTCTTCAAATTGAGTCCAAGTGTCAATATTCATTGTAAACTGTAAAATTTAAACTGTTTCGTAGTAAATAGAAAAATTTGTAGTTTGTAGTGTGATACCTTGCTCCCAATTCAGTCGGAGAGGTTTCTTCCAGGCTATTTTAGCAAAATCTTATGAAATTCTCCTACGCAAAGTATTTCAACGTAAACTGATGTTCTGGGCATTTTTCATTTCTTTGATTCAACTGTTGGTGGATGCCAGGGGTTATTGCATATGAGCCAAAGAAGTGAAAAATGTACAGAACATCAGTTTACGTTGAAATACTTTGCGTAGGAGAATTTTATAAGTTATGGCTGAAATAGGCTGAAAAACCCTCTCCGACTGAATTTGAGCGAGGTATTGCACTCAAAATTTCATGTTTGACTAGTGACAATGTAGTTAGTACACATCTGCAACAAATCTTTACACTGGGACTCAATTGTTAAATGCAACATTTTCAGTAGAACCTCCTTAAACTGTTTTTAGGAACCAAACTTTGATATTTTCTTTTAACATTCAATAGATTTTATCTTTAAACGTGTTACAAGTAGTATTATGCAGTTAACAATTTTAATTTTGCACACTCTAAATGTTTTACAATGAAATTTGACCTATGTTATTTGTATGTCACTGTGAACTCAGTGCAAGCAGAATACGAAGCACTTTTCCTTCATAATACGAATCTTTTTAGTATTTTCATTGTAAGATACAAAGAAAACCCTTCGTAATACGAAGGGTTGCGCCATTTCCTTCGTGTTATGAGACATTTCTTCGTAAGACATTTAGAGTGCAATTGACGCCCTTCGTTGCCTATTAACATGTATCTGTGTTATTGTGATTTCAGAAAAAGAGCCCTGGACGCCGAAGCCTTGCATTCAAGTGCCCATACTGCAACGAGGTGGCGAGGCAACGGGACGGCCTGACGGACCACCTGACCACCGACCACGCGGCAGAGGTCTCGGACGAGATCAGGGGCATCCAAGGGGCGCAGTCGCGGGCCGTCAATATATCCACGTCAGGCCCAAGGGTGATGGACGAGTCAGCGTTCAGCGTCCTCCTGTCTCGGCTGCGGCCCCTGATGAGCGCCAAGGCTTTCCAAATAACTACCTCGGCCCTGAAACAGGCGATTGCCCGCATGACGGGATATATTGGCAGAAGCGATGTAGTCAACCTAAATCCATACGCTGACTACGTCTCCTTTTTGGAAACAGCGATGGTGTAAGTAAAAGTCTGCAATCAGAAACAAAACACAAAGTAAACCTCATTTTCCGTGATGGTTGTTCACAACTAACCCTTGTGCTATTTGTTTTGTGCAGAGATGGAGATCTGTTTGCCGTCGAACAAGATGACCAGTCTGAAGAGTCTGGAGAAGATAATCAAGATGAGGAGCGGTCTGAAGAAGATAGCAGTGAAGAACACCAAGAGGATGAGGAAGAAGAAGTGAAGATTTGGACGACGTCCGAGGAGATGATGGATGACAGTGAAGACGACAGTGATTAGGTGTGCTTATTTTCAAAGACTTCCATTTTATTCTGAGAGCAGCTGTCCCTTTAATTTCGATTGTTCCCAACGCTTAATAGTATGTTATAATTGATGTCATTAGACGTTTTCTTTAAAAAAAATATTTTAATAAATGTGTTCAAATGAAATTATGTTCCTTTTTGGTTGACCGCAGACTTTCCTATTTACACGATTTCTCAAGTGGGAGATGGATTTTCATAAAGAACAAAGTACGCAAACAGGGTTTGCAATTAGCACAATTTCAATGAGATGATTTAATTTGAAAAATGGTAGAATATTTTGTCTAAAAGTACAACTTGAGAAAGCAAGCTGCTTTAATTCTGATGCCCATGAAATACTTTTCGGTGAATGAGTGCCATCTGTAAAAGTCAATTCTCTATATTTGCAAAAATGCTAAAGACGCGGTTTGAATCAAAAGTGAAAGGATCTGGTTTGACTTCTTATTGCAATGTTCTTGTAGGTACACTGTTATATGAAGTTTGCCCTTTTGGCACTTAGGGGTATCAAACATTGAGACTTTTCTTTAATTGGCCTGAAAAGTTCAGGAAAGCGAACATTTTTACGCCCAGTTACATTGCAGTGTAGTTGCGAGTGCACCGGTGTTCGCCGTGCTTCGCTGTGTTCTTTGAAAATGAGGTGAGAGTTGCATTTTATTCTCATAGCAGCTCTCTCTCTATAATGCCCTTCTTCATGTTATTAACGATCTTAACATCAATCTTTGAAATAGTAAAATTTGGTACAAATTTATGTTTAAATTCGAACAAATTGCTTTCATACGGATTTTTGTTTTCGTTTGTTCGCTGCCCAACGCTTCAATAAATGGAGAGGTTCAAAGAATTTTATTTACAAATTTATTTAGCAATCCCTTTACTTCTTTATTTGCAAGTAGCAATTAAACACTTATAAGTAACAAACATTACAAAATGAAAAAAATGTATATTTCTGTTTGAAACAGTTTAAAGCTAGAAATTTTCCAAAATTCGCTGGGCGAGGTTAATTTTTCTTTCTGCCAAGCTGCAGGTAGCCCGCTTAGTAAGTTTTCGACGACAATTTCAGCTGGTTGCGTTCCGTCACGCGTTGCCTCGCGCGTCTTCCTGGCCAGTTCGCCTACAAGGGCCTCCCTGCTGATGTCTTTCCAGTAATGCTGAACAGTCGAATACAGCACGGGGTTCAATCCAAACTTGATACTGACATCCCGCGAAACGAGGGCATGCCGAAGAGCTGACGTGAGCTCCAGAGGTCCGGGAAAAGCATCTAATAAAAAGAGAAAGAAGAAAAACACATTTTATTAGTACAAAATTTTATTAGAAATGAAAACGTAGACATTGTAAAAAGAAATATGTTAAATGCAAATACTTACGCGTTGGCTCTGGAAGGTCGACACGTTTCTCTCTGACTAAGTCCAATGCTACCAAGCAATACAAAACCTCCTCAACGCTTTTGGCTTGAGCGATGACAGCCTGGTCTGTTTTGAATGCATAATGCAAATCTGTGACCTGTTTCCCATGGCAAAGATAACTGCTAATTGCATCCTTGGCCTGTTCGTTCGCACTTTGCCCAAAAAGAATTGGTCTCGATGGTTTTCGAACCAAATTGAAGGTGATGTCAGGCGGTTCCGCTCTGAATTTCTTTCTGCAAAATGCAGTCAGAGGGCCGAACAGCTCCTTACAGGCCCTTCCGGACTCATTGATCGGAAACACCTTTTCGTTCTTGCCATAAGAGTCAGACATAGCCCGGAGCATGTTGTACTGATGACTTTTCACGGCAAGGGACGCCGGGCCATGACTTTTGGCAGACTTGTGCTTGTGGATTCGTATAACATATCTTCCATTCGTGTAAATAGCGGCTTCTAGTTCATCTCTGGTAAGATTCAGGACAGCACAGAGCCTCTGACCGTGAAGCGCCATGTAACAGGCACACACGCAGCGAACGAGCTCCAAATCGGACCTCAAGTGTCCGTCGAGGCGATCGGGGTCGTTTAAAATGGCTTCGCATTTTGGAGCATTTTCTATTAGAAAATCTACTATTCCCAAAATAGGCGCATTTTGAAACAGCCCGTTGCGAGTTCTGGACCGCTGGTTTGCTCGTGCCTGCCGCTGCGTTTTACATTTGATGAGATCCCATGCTTCTTTGGCAGTTTTTAACGCGTCTTTCATTTGCGGTCGATATCCGATGGCGTCTTTCATTTCACGATTGCACAAAACCAAGTCAATCAGTGACACCATGGCTGTGGCGTGGTTTTTACTGTATAGGGCTGAAACGTTTTGTTCATGACTATGACAAAATCATGAGGTATGTCGGGATCGCACATTATTTTAACCTCTTCTTTGCAATATGCATTAATTTTGGCCCATTCGAAAAATCGATGAATCATATTTGCGTTGGCCCTCGTCGAACTTGGAGATCTAGAACCCAAATTTTCTTCCACTCGGAGATAATTTCTTGCTATCAGGCACAGCTGTTTGAATTTCGGTACAAGTCCTGCTTTGGCGATTTCGGGCACGCGCTGTCTTCCCGGAGTCACCACGTTCGGCTGGGTTGCATGGAAACCTGTGCTATTAGTCAATGGTTTTCCTATTTCCATCCGTTCCCTTTGCATTTTGCTATCTGCAGGTTTATCTGCCGACTCGCCCAGGGAGTCACAGTCGCTATCAGTAAAACATTGTTCCATGCGCATTTGTTCCTCAGGCATCGACCGACCGGCGTTTCTGTCTGCTGTCATCTTGTGAGGGCTGTCCCCTCGCTGCTGGAAGAAACAGCGCTGTTCTTAGCAGTATCCACGGCTTGTTCTTCGTCAGAGCTCACTAATTGCACTTCAGACGTTTGCCCGCTGTTCATATCTTCATCTTTCACAAAGACGTTGTGGTACATTAAGATCCGTTTTGCCACGCACAGATGAGATTTGCTGTGGTAGAATCTACCCAATAGTCTTCTCACTTTGCTCTCGGTCGTGAAACGGACTCCTCTCCGATTGTGAGATTTGCAATGTGCAACGAATTCCTGCAGTCTGCCACTGTGCGGAGCAAATCCATGCCGCGCCACGCCGTGGGACCGAAGTCTGAACAGTCGTCGGGTCGAATGGAAGCACAGCGGACATTTAAAGAGCATTTTCTGAAAAAAAAAAGAAAGGCCGAACAAAAGATTGATTAGCAAGCCACACTGCAAAACGAACAGTAAAAATGCATTTAGTATGCATTCAAGAAAATACCTTTATTCTGTGTCGTCAGCTATTTCAACGAGGCAGAGACATAGCACGCACTGGAGAAAACTAAGTTGCTTTCTTCGCTCATTTCGGGAAAAGTTTTCAAAAGACGAGCAATTTGCTCTGCTGATATACGGCGAAGACCACTTTTAGCTCGGTGGTAAATTTTGTTATTGACTGCCTCCGCGCCTAATTGACGAATTTGGTCCGTGTGCCTTGCCTCCAAGTGGCTTCGCAGTAAAGGTACTTCGCTGAAGACTCGTCCGCAAAATGGGCAAACTCTTAAAGGCTATGAAGAGAAACGCGTTGGGAAGGTTCTTATAGTGTCATGGTCGGAAAACGATAAATTTTTCAATATGCAATGAAAAGCTTAGCTCACCTCGCGTGGCTGGCGCCGATCATCACCCTCGGAGTCATCGGCTTTGCCTGTCGCTCCGATTTGGTGGCCGGTGTTAAGCTTTTCGACGATGGTGCCGCCGCTATCCGTTTCGCAGCCTGCAAATAACAACAAAGAACGCATTTCCATTTTATGTGCATTCCTCATCAAGAACCTATAAATTACCGATTGTATAGAAAGATAATTAACCTACTTTGCTGCTTGTACCAGAGGTGTTATTCAAAAGCCTACTCGCTGAAGCCGATCGCGTTCTCCTGGCCAAATTTAACTCATTGGCAGAACCGGGTATTCGATCAACTCCTGTAAACGCTTAATTTCTATCAACAAAAATTACATTTTACCCAAACCAAACAAATATCACTGCCATCAAACGCTTACCTTATTTGATCCTTTTTCGGAATCTGAACTTATTACGTAATTGACTCTCTAAGTAATAAACGAAAGGAGAACGCGATTAATATAACGCCATTTCACTCGTCAAAACGAACTCGCGTTGCACCACTTACCTCGTTTTCCATTTAGCAGTTTGTCGCGGCGTGCGTTCCACGTGTTGTCGCCAGCCGACAAAGACCGGAAGTGGCTGCGCGGAAAGACTGCGCCTTGTGTCAATCCCACCTCCGCGCCTTCGGTCAATCTCTGCCTGTGGCCACGGCCGCCGGTTTTCTTCCTCTTGTTCTTGCTGCAAACAATTGAAAAGATATTTTCAAATATTTAAAATCCATTTAAAATTTTAATTCGTCTTAATGTGTGAAGTGCAGAACGTCCGAGGTTCGGCGCTGGCGAGAACGCGTTTCTTCCTGAAGAGGTGGAATAACAGAAGATCGCGCCGCCGGCAGAGCAAGTGGAGGTAAGAAGGCGAATTGGATAACCTCAAAATGTTAGCTAATTCCAGTTACCGCTGATCGCCGCTCACAGTCTTTAGTTTGCACTTCCTTATCAACGATTGTTATATTCTAATTATAGGACGGCGATGTCCGTAATTTGACTTGGTTGCATTTTGCAGTCCCTTTAATACAGCACACTTTGTGGTCCAGTCAACGCACTCCGTCGCTCCCGATGGCCGCCCTTAACCTCACACGTTTCTGGTCTGTAAAAATGTTAATTGGTTTTAATTTTTGTTTTGCTAGATGGCTGCTGCACGGACAACTTTCGTCTGGCCACGCGATCGCTTGGATGATGCCAGATTTGCAGAGGACATCACGTTTGAAGAAGTCGTCTCCACGGTGAGTTCATTCATTGAGTAGTTCGCCTGTCAAATCAAGCGATCGATGCTACTAGAATTGTGTACGCAGTTAGAACATGACAATTCAAGTAGGGTCTCGTGTTAGGTTGGGTCGGGTTATCCTGACCTGAGGCCTGAAACAGGCCGTCCGCTGGCTGTTTTCTGGCCTGACTGGTACCTGACCGCCTACTTTTGGTTTCTTTCTATTAACAGAGAATGCTAACTGCACTTGGTTCGAAATTCAAACTCTGCAAATAAAATTTTAGAAGTGAATATTCATATAGTATTTTACAGGCATTATAAAATGAATGCGCGCGTTGTTTTTACTACTTGCAGTGAAAGAAAATTTGTTCCTGTTTGCATATAATTTGCGAATGTGAGCGGGCCGTATGTTTATAGAATATTACTCCTGATTGTTGGATTTGGTTTGGTTAATTTAACTTGTGGCTCTGAGTGGGCCGCTGGGTGCCTAACTTTCCGCGTCTCTGGTTTCCTACCGTTATTAATTTTTGTGTGTTGCTATGCGCAACAGCTTCATATTGTATTCAAAATTCCGATAACAAATGAATCCCGGCTGATTCTTTTTAACGTAGTCTGAGCTCGCGCAAGGCGCTTTGCTACCTTAAGTAAAGGTTCGTTGTCCTTGTTTGATCCCATTTAACAGTGTATAATGTTATTTGCGCGTGCCGTATGTTAATTGAATATGTCATGTAAACCCGATGGCCGGGCCGGGCCGGGCGGCGGGGCCGCGCTGGGCCGCGCCACGCCGGGCCGGTCCGGGGCCCGTGCAGGGCCGCGCCGGGCCGCAGGCCGGGCCTGGCTGGGCCGGGTGCATTGACCGCATTGCGCGTCCCCGAGTATCCCATGCTGATAGCAGCCCTGTCCGCCATTAGAAGACGTGTTGCCCTGACGCGGTATTCCCCTCCCCGCCACTCCCACGCCTGACGCGACGTTGCCACTACTATTGGGCTGCAGTCGTCCAAGATGGCTAGTTTCTTTCTGGACCTGGAATTTTTGAGTACTTGGAAAGAAGATACCCGCCGTCATCCACTTTTCAAAAGCTACAGGTTCCAATTTGTAGCCCCGCGGCCGGTAAGTGATTAGAATCGTGGACTGCAAAGTCGAGATCGCTTCTCTGGTATCTGACCGTTATAATTGACGTTTGTTGCTATCTGCAACAGCTTCAAATTGTTTAAAATTCAGATAACAAATGAATCCCGGCTGATTCTTTTTAACGTAGTCTGAGCTCGCGCAAGGCGCTTTGCTACCTTAAGTAAAGGTTCGTTGTCCTTGTTTGATCCCAATGTACAGTGTACACTGTTATTTGCAAATGTGAGCGGGCCGTATGTTTATAGAATATTACTCCTGATTATTGGATTTGGTTAGGTTACTCTAACTTGTGGCTCTAAGAAGGCCGCCGGGCGGCTAACTTTTCGCCTCTGTGGTAACTGACCGTCATAACTTTTGTGTTTTGCTATCTGCAGAAGCTTCATTTAGTAAAACATTCAGATAGCCAATTTCGTAAGCTTTAATCTATTTCAACGTAACACTATGTCGCGAAGGGCGCAATCCTACATACAGTGGAGATTCGTTGCTTTTCTTTTATCGCAATAACAGTGTACACTGTAAATTGTAAAAAGCCCAGGCCGTTTGCGATACGTCGTTTATCTGCAGGTAGCATTTCGCTTAGGTCGGGTTAGGTCGGGTTATCCTGACCTGAGGCCTGAAACAGGCCGTCCGCTGGCTGTTTTCTGGCCTGACTGGTACCTGACCGCCTACTTTTGGTTTCTTTCTATTAACAGAGAATGCTAACTGCACTTGGTTCGAAATTCGAACTCTGCAAATAAAATTTTAGAAGTGAATATTCATATAGTATTTTACAGGCATTATAAAATGAATGCGCGCGTTGTTTTTACTACTTGCAGTGAAAGAAAATTTGTTCCTGTTTGCATATAATTAAACGTGTCTAAATGCAATTTTTCTTAGTGTACGAATGTGTTTAATTTGACCAATTGTTTATAACAATGAAAGTGCAGTTCGTCGTTCTGCTTCTGATAGTAAAGTCAATTTTTGCATTTTAACCAAATTGATTTCGTTTGTAAAATTTTCCAAGTTGCATCGGGGTTTCGCTAAAATATTGTTCTTTTGTCATATTTTGTTCAATTTGAACATTTGTTATTAACAATTTATCGAGGATACTCTGCTATGTGCATGCACTGGGTGTTTCCGGCCGGGGACGGCCGCGAAGCGGCCGCGCAAAATGGTATAATGTAAATAACATATTTCATTTTTCCGTGGGTAGGAGGCTTTGGATGGCGTACCAAACCCGAGGTTCTCAGTCCGTGCACGGAATGTTCGTTTCGTTGGCTGAATCGCGCATCCCCTATGTCCCACTTTTGATGTAATTAGGATTCTCTTGCGGCGCGAGTCGTGAAGTGACTGGATCTCGGGGTGAGCGCGGGTCGCGGCGGAACAGTTTCGTGATGCTGTTGCTAGTGACGAGGTTGGTAAGGCTCCTAGTGTTAGCTCTGGTTTTCCATCAAGATGGCACGAGTCCTTCATGTGGCTTCTCGCGGCGTGAAAGATGGAGCGTGGCCGGCTCATTAACACAGCGTTACGGAGTGCAAAACAGGCAAAGATGGTGAGTGGTCTGGCCTTAATTGCTCGCTCGTCGATAAGGTTCTGCTTTTCACCGCGTTCTTGACTCGTTCGGCCGTTATTTGAACGAACCGTTTTGTTGTAAATTGGATTTCCATTTTACATATAGGAATACGATGCGTCCGAACGAGTTCCTGGCTCACCCTCAGTAGGCATCTTTTTCTTAGAACTGTTTCCATTGGCCGCTAGGCACCATACCGGAAACCGTTGAAAGAAAGCAAGCAGCGAGCTGGCCGCTATTCCATGCTTATAACATTACCGATTCTATCTGCACTGCAGGAGTGACCCGATGTTGTCACGTGATCAGCCAGTCAGTGCACGTGTTCGCCGGGTTCATTGAACCCACGTGCGCGCGCATCCCCGCGTCCGTGTTGCCTCGCGGCGCTATTCCCCTTCCCTCCATTCTCACGGCCGACGCGGGGTTGCCGTTCTATTAGTAGACGCGTCGCCAAAAATGGCTTCTTACTTTCTTGACCTTGAGTTTTTGAGTACCTTGAAAAGCGGTATCCACTCCGTCCGTTTTTCAAGAACTACAGGATGGTGTACAAACCGCCGGCCTCGGTAGGAAATTTGGTGCGCGCTTCGAGTGTAATTAACATTCTCTCCCAAACAGGATTGTGCTGCCCGCGGTTCCGCGCTGGAATAAGAAACCCGATTTATTCGCTCTTATACGAATAAATGTGGTTTAGTATCCGCAGTCACGGACACAGTGAAGGGCAGGGATTTAAGTTTGCCATCGTTCCCTACGTGCAAATAGTAGAATCGCCTTTGCCCCACCACGCGCCCCCTCCTGTCTTTTGCGCCTACGTTTTGTCCCGCGGTCTCCGTGCAGAAAGAAGTAGAACCATGGAACCCCTGGAGGCGTTTATACAAGCATTGGACCTAATATTCCCCGAGTGGACCAACGTGAGTCAACATTTAGCCGTTTTTCTATTTACATCGAAGCTAGTACATAAAGCGCGCCATTCCCCTCATAGCAGTTGTGTTGTCCCGACGCGCTATTCCCCCTCCCCTCCGTTCTCGCGCCCGAAGCGGCGTGGCGTGGCGTAGCGTAGCATCTCCGTTGGCCGGCCGGCATCTGCTCGTCGCTGCATAAGGTTCTGACATAGAGTTTTGATAATGAAGGGCCGACCGTGATGCCCAGAGATGAGGCCGCAGAAGCCTTGGACCTGTTCATCCAAAGTCTACAGTCGGGGGTGAATTGGTTCGTCTCGTTACATTTTCTTTCTCAGTAGAGTCGTTTTATTGTTATTCGGGCAAAACTTTGGCATTTAACCGGAAACAGGTAGAACTTTTGTAGTTTGTAAGATGATCCGCGTTCCTGGCTCTTTCAGTGGGCATCGTTGCTAATTGAACTGATTACAGTGAGCATTGGCCACAAGCGAACATGCCGGAAACAGTTCAAATCACGCCCACAGCGTCCTGGTTGTGACCGTTTACTAAAAGCAAAAATGTTTCCTTTTGTCCTACAGACCTTCGCTGACCCCGGGACCGCTATGGAGTGGGAGTCGTCGTCGGGCTTTTCTTCATTTGGGGCCGACAACAAGGTAAGTCACATGAGTAACTTTCATGCATGTGGAATTCATCCTTGTAAATAGTGTTGCCGTCTGTGTGTGCCGACCAACCGGCGCGTTTCGTGCTTTTAAAGCATTCTTTGTCGGGATTTTGTCAACTAGGATGGATCTAAGGTCTTATTGGATGAGTTTTAGTGGCTTTGTGAGTAGCATTAGGCTTGCATCTGTAAATAGAAACTTGTGCAATCAAATTTGATAACTGTACGACGGCTTGCAAATAAGATTAAGATGAACTTCCGATTGATATAACTCGCAGTAAATTTGCTGCTGTTAAAAACTGTTTGTTATCTGCTTTCCTATTGAGTTTTTCATCCGTACGTTTATCAAATCTCATTGCATTTCGCGTTGCGCGTTGCCCGGAAACAGTAGAACGAACCGGATGGCTTAGGTAAACGTTTATAGTAAAAGGCATTTCCAGTTTACATTTATTTTAGTTGGTGCGTAGTTCCCTCGACCGCGTCGGCAACTAGCCTGCTCCAACGTCTCCAACAGAATCTCTATCTTTTCGGAATGTATGAGTTGGCCATGCGCGCACAGTGGCCGTCGTTGTTAATTGAACTGTTTCCGGCCCCAACCCAACAAACCGGAAACAGTTCAAATTGCGAAAACAACGAGCTGGCCCTGATTACAAGCTAATGACAGAATGTTTCCTTTTGTTCTGCAGGAGGCCGAGATGAAACTTCCTGGTTGCACAGAAGAGAGCACAGAGGAGGGCACAGAGGAGAGCACAGAGGAGAACGCAAAGCAGAGCAAGAAGGTATGTCCGTGATTCGTCGTTTTTCTTCGGGTTTGTGGACCATTTTTTTCAATGTTCTTTTATTAGCATAGACTACAATTTGAACAAAACTTGGATTGCGAATGTTAATAACGTTATTCTAAAAGAAAAACTTTGCCTTCGGAAACAAACTTTCAAGGAACGTTTAGATTTTATGAAGCAATACTGCATTTTGCGGTGCAAGCTTTAATTTTTACTGTTTGTGGGCTTCGTTCGTTTCTGCGTTTCATTGGCATTTCGGCATGGCTTTATTTTGCTAACTATACGAATGTGTTCAATTTGAACATTTGTTATTAACGACGAAAGGCGATCCGTCATTCGGATTAATTCGTGTCATATGCTATTTTTACGAAATTTGTCCCGTTTGTACATCAATTCCAGTTGCATTTAGTCTTCGCCATTCTTCTTCTTCTGTTTGTACAAATTTGTTCAATTTGAACAATTGTTTGATACAATAAGAGGGCAGTTCGTCGTTCTGCTTCTGATGGTAAAGTCAATTTTTGCATTTTAACCAAATTGAATTCGCTTGTGAAATTTTCCAAGTTGCATCGGGGTTTTGCTAAAATGTTTCTTCCTATTTGTCATATTTTTCAATTTGAACATTTGTTATTAACAATTTATCGAGGATACTCTGCTATGTGCATGCACTGGGGCTTCTGGCGGGGCACGGCCGCGAAGCGGCCGCGCGAAATCAGATTACTGCATATAGGCATTTCCAATTAGGATTCATTTTGGTAGCCGTCGTGTAGGCTTCCCCGACCGCGTCCGGAAGCTAATTTCTCTGTGTCGCCGCCGGCCTGCCGACCGCGCCCTGGTTGTGCTGACCGAATCTCTCGTTTAGAGCTTTTCGGAGAATACTTAGTGATCTGTGTGACTCTGCGAACGCGGACTTGGCCATTCCGTGCGTCGATCTGTTGAGTACGGAGATTCTGTTTGACTTCGCACTTTTAGGCACATCATTTGCCATTCGGCAGGGCTTTATTTTGCTAATAGTGTGACGAATGTGTTCAATTTGAACATTTGTTATTAACGATGCTAGGCGCGATGTTCACTTGTCATAACTGGGGCGGTGGTGGTGGTGGTGGTGGTGGTGGTGGGAAGGCGGGGCCGGCCGGGCCGGCCTGCTGCGGGCGGCCTGCGGGTGGCGGTCGCCAGTTTAGAGCTTCAGTCCCAAGCGAGAGGTTGTTGCCGAGTGTACCGATAATGCCGAAGATAAAGAAGTCAGTGGGAAGGCCGCCAGTGACACTGTGAGTTTTGAATGGTGCCGCTTGAACCCCGCCCCTGTGAACAGTGCCTCTTGTATTGATTTGGCCGTGATGCGACTGCGCGCATACCTGTGCTTGCTCTGCTTCTCCCTCAGAGACTTGAGTTCGTTTTTTTACCAGCGACTTTTCTCGCCTTTAGGCTCGTTAGGCGTAAATAGGATTATCGGAGCGCTTGGGTCGTTCCGCTCTGAAATCATTCGGAGTGGCAGACCCGTGAGCGCGAAATTAACTTTGCGATTCACGCCACCTGTCTCCCCTCAAATGGCACTGAGAAGAATCTTTGTCGCAAAGATTTCGCCTGCTCTGCCCGGTAACCCTGCTCGGCACAGTGTTTTTATTTTTTTGTTTCGTGACTGTGCTTTGTGTGGGTTCAGTGAACATTTTCACTGCTCCCAGAGTACTGGTAGCGAGCCTCTCCGAGGCTTGGCACGTGCTTAGCAGTCTCTGTGCCATGGTAGACAGTCAGTGCGTGGGTCGCACAAAGCCCAAGGCAAACCTCTGCAAATTGAATAAACATCTTTTTATTTGAAGTTTTCGGCACGTTGAGTGGACGTATTTATTTTCCGCTAAAAGAAGTTTGGCCCCCTTTCAGTACGTGCCTTTTGTTTTTTTGGTCACGGGCTGTTGTAAATTGAAACATGTCCTTTAAAACTTGATACAAATAACAAATTTTGTAAATAAAATAAATTTTCGGGGTTCGTTCTTTCTTTGTAATCCTTCGAAAGATCTCTGAAAAGAAAGCCTTTTAAAAGGGTTTGCATCTCTTTGTGTCCAGGAGACGGATATTGAGGGCGATCCGGCGGAACTCTTCTCGGGGACCCTGCAGAGCCCACCCCAGACGGCAGCCTACCCAAGGGGTCGGAGGGAGGGTTCCCATTTAGCCAGCTGATGTCTGCAGACCCGGCGGAGGGCGACCCTGGAACGACAGCGACGACGACAGCGCCAAGATGGAGATGTGAGTTATTAGTATGCTTTGCAATAAGCATAAGTCCTTCAGTCCACAAGCATGCTGAAGAACTCTGTTCATTTTTGTTTCAGTTGGAAGATATCCTGAGAAAGGGCTAGGAGGCGACCGCCGCGGACAAGGAAAGGCTTGAAATTGAACGGCGGCATCGTGAAGAGCTCGCTGCGGCACGCAAGAAGGTAAGATGAAAACTCAATATAGACAACAATTTTACAGATAGCATCCAGATTTCCTATTCGTTTTATTGTAACCTGTTCGCAGTGCCAATTAATCGTTATGTTAAGTGGTTTGTTGCAAGTAACAAACCACTTAACATAACGATTACTTGGTCGTGTGAACCTGCCTGTAAACTGTGTTAATTTTCTTTTCAGTTGGCGGCTTTGGAGAAGATTCAAGGCCGAGAGGGAATCCGCAAAAGCTGCCAAGATTGCCAAGGCTGCTCAGGCGAAGGCGAAGGAGGCGAAGGCAGTCGCCAAAGCTGCCAAGACGGTGAGCTGCTGATGCGGCCACCACTTCCTCCACGACCTCCAAGCCGGCGAAGGAGAAGCGAGACTCATCTTCGTCTTCTCACAAGCGCCGCGCGCACTCTCCCGACTCGGCGAAGGTAAAGAAAAAGTTAAAATAAATTTGCATGCAAATAACATAATTGCTCAAGTACACGTCGGATTGCGGATAACATTATGCGATTTTTGGTTTCTTCTGTCCACAGGCTTCTTCTTCCAAGAAGTCCAAGGCGTCTCGGCAGAGCAGCGAGAACGTCTCTCCGCCAACCGCACGGTCCAGCACCTCGGAGGCCAAGTTGGCCCGCAAGAGCAGCGAGAACGTCACTCCGCCAACCGCACGGTCCAGCACCTTGGAGTCCAAGGCGGCCCGCAAGAGCACCGAGAACGTCTCTCCGCCTGCCGCACGGTCCAGCACCTCGGAGTCAAGGGGTCTCGCAAGAGCATCGAGAACGTCACTCCGCTAGCCCCACGGTCCAGCAAGGTGAGTTACAATGACCTGCAAACAGCATCAGGAGTCAAAATGTTATTTGTGTTTTACTATTAGGCTTTTTTCTGTTTAAGTCCTCTCTTCCGAAGTCTCGCAAAACCGTGGACGCCGGGCCCAGTACGTCTACCGCGGATCCCACTCCGTCGCCCAGCAAAAGGTATTTTATTAGCAGAGTTTAAAGGGACCTTAGCATTGTGGTCAACGGGCGTTGCTGTTTGCATTCAAATCAACATCCATTGTGAATTTAAGGTGTTTCGTAGTAAAAAGTTAAATTTGATGTTTGGAGAGGAATTCTTTGCTATAAGCAGTCGTATATTGAAACATCCTACCACGGCCAACTCGGTTCATTTAGCAGTTTGTGAAATAGCATCGCCTAATCATTCTGTTGTGCACTTGTTTCAGTCCAGCTCGAGACGCAACGCAAAGGAGGTCCCGGACACCAGCACGATTCAAAGTCATGGACTGCCTTACTCCAAGCCAAATGCAGCGGGAGGCGAAGGTAAGTTGGACTTGTTTTGTTTGCACTTAACTTTCTTCAAATTGAGTCCAAGTGTCAATATTCATTGTAAACTGTAAAATTTAAACTGTTTCGTAGTAAATAGAAAAATTTGTAGTTTGTAGTGTGATACCTTGCTCCCAATTCAGTCGGAGAGGTTTCTTCCAGGCTATTTTAGCAAAATCTTATGAAATTCTCCTACATAAAGTATTTCAACGTAAACTGATGTTCTGGGCATTTTTCATTTCTTTGATTCAACTGTTGGTGGATGCCAGGGGTTGTGCATATGAACCAAGGAAGTGAAAAATGCCCATACCAACAGTTTACGTTGAAATACTTTGCGTAGGAGAATTTTATAAGTTATGGCTGAAATAGGCTGAAAAACCCTCTCCGACTGAATTTGGAGCGAGGTATTGCACTCAAAATTTCATGTTTGACTAGTGACAATGTAGTTAGTACACATCTGCAACAAATCTTTACACTGGGACTCAATTGTTAAATGCAACATTTTCAGTAGAACCTCCTTAAACTGTTTTTAGGAACCAAACTTTGATATTTTCTTTTAACATTCAATAGATTTTATCTTTAAACGTGTTACAAGTAGTATTATGCAGTTAACAATTTTAATTTTGCACACTCTAAATGTTTTACAATGAAATTTGACCTATGTTATTTGTATGTCACTGTGAACTCAGTGCAAGCACAGTACGAAGTACTTTTCCTTCATAATACGAATCTTTTTTGGACTTTCTTTGTAAGGTACAAAGAAAAAGCTTCGTATTACAAACAAAAACCACCTTCGTATTAAGCTTGCGCCATTTCCTTCGTGTTATGAGACATTTCTTCGTAAGACATTTAGAGTGCAATTGACGCCCTTCGTTGCCTATTAACATGTATCTGTGTTATTGTGATTTCAGAAAAAGAGCCCTGGACGCCGAAGCCTTGCATTCAAGTGCCCATACTGCAACGAGGTGGCGAGGCAACGGGACGGCCTGACGGACCACCTGACCACCGACCACGCGGCAGAGGTCTCGGACGAGATCAGGGGCATCCAAGGGGCGCAGTCGCGGGCCGTCAATATATCCACGTCAGGCCCAAGGGTGATGGACGAGTCAGCGTTCAGCGTCCTCCTGTCTCGGCTGCGGCCCCTGATGAGCGCCAAGGCTTTCCAAATAACTACCTCGGCCCTGAAACAGGCGATTGCCCGCATGACGGGATATATTGGCAGAAGCGATGTAGTCAACCTAAATCCATACGCTGACTACGTCTCCTTTTTGGAAACAGCGATGGTGTAAGTAAAAGTCTGCAATCAGAAACAAAACACAAAGTAAACCTCATTTTCCGTGATGGTTGTTCACAACTAACCCTTGTGCTATTTGTTTTGTGCAGAGATGGAGATCTGTTTGCCGTCGAACAAGATGACCAGTCTGAAGAGTCTGGAGAAGATAATCAAGATGAGGAGCGGTCTGAAGAAGATAGCAGTGAAGAACACCAAGAGGATGAGGAAGAAGAAGTGAAGATTTGGACGACGTCCGAGGAGATGATGGATGACAGTGAAGACGACAGTGATTAGGTGTGCTTATTTTCAAAGACTTCCATTTTATTCTGAGAGCAGCTGTCCCTTTAATTTCGATTGTTCCCAACGCTTAATAGTATGTTATAATTGATGTCATTAGACGTTTTCTTTAAAAAAAATATTTTAATAAATGTGTTCAAATGAAATTATGTTCCTTTTTGGTTGACCGCAGACTTTCCTATTTACACGATTTCTCAAGTGGGAGATGGATTTTCATAAAGAACAAAGTACGCAAACAGGGTTTGCAATTAGCACGAATTTCAATGAGATGATTTAATTTGAAAAATGGTAGAATATTTTGTCTAAAAGTACAACTTGAGAAAGCAAGCTGCTTTAATTCTGATGCCCATGAAATACTTTTCGGTGAATGAGTGCCATCTGTAAAAGTCAATTCTCTATATTTGCAAAAATGCTAAAGACGCGGTTTGAATCAAAAGTGAAAGGATCTGGTTTGACTTCTTATTGCAATGTTCTTGTAGGTACACTGTTATATGAAGTTTGCCCTTTGGCACTTAGGGGTATCAAACATTGAGACTTTTCTTTAATTGGCCTGAAAAGTTCGGGAAAGCGAACATTTTTACGCCCAGTTACATTGCAGTGTAGTTGCGAGTGCACCGGTGTTCGCCGTGCTTCGCTGTGTTCTTTGAAAATGAGGTGAGAGTTGCATTTTATTCTCATAGCAGCTCTCTCTCTATAATGCCCTTCTTCATGTTATTAACGATCTTAACATCAATCTTTGAAATAGTAAAATTTGGTACAAATTTATGTTTAAATTCGAACAAATTGCTTTCATACGGATTTTTGTTTTCGTTTGTTCGCTGCCCAACGCTTCAATAAATGGAGAGGTTCAAAGAATTTTATTTACAAATTTATTTAGCAATCCTTTACTTCTTTATTTGCAAGTAGCAATTAAACACTTATAAGTAACAAACATTACAAAATGAAAAAAATGTATATTTCTGTTTGAAACAGTTTAAAGCTAGAAATTTTCCAAAATTCGCTGGGCGAGGTTAATTTTTCTTTCTGCCAAGCTGCAGGTAGCCCGCTTAGTAAGTTTTCGACGACAATTTCAGCTGGTTGCGTTCCGTCACGCGTTGCCTCGCGCGTCTTCCTGGCCAGTTCGCCTACAAGGGCCTCCCTGCTGATGTCTTTCCAGTAATGCTGAACAGTCGAATACAGCACGGGGTTCAATCCAAACTTGATACTGACATCCCGCGAAACGAGGGCATGCCGAAGAGCTGACGTGAGCTCCAGAGGTCCGGGAAAAGCATCTAATAAAAAAGAGAAAGAAGAAAAACACATTTTATTAGTACAAAATTTTATTAGAAATGAAAACGTGACATTGTAAAAAGAAATATGTTAAATGCAAATACTTACGCGTTGGCTCTGGAAGGTCGACACGTTTCTCTCTGACTAAGTCCAATGCTACCAAGCAATACAAAACCTCCTCAACGCTTTTGGCTTGAGCGATGACAGCCTGGTCTGTTTTGAATGCATAATGCAAATCTGTGACCTGTTTCCCATGGCAAAGATAACTGCTAATTGCATCCTTGGCCTGTTCGTTCGCACTTTGCCCAAAAAGAATTGGTCTCGATGGTTTTCGAACCAAATTGAAGGTGATGTCAGGCGGTTCCGCTCTGAATTTCTTTCTGCAAAATGCAGTCAGAGGGCCGAACAGCTCCTTACAGGCCCTTCCGGACTCATTGATCGGAAACACCTTTTCGTTCTTGCCATAAGAGTCAGACATAGCCCGGAGCATGTTGTACTGATGACTTTTCACGGCAAGGGACGCCGGGCCATGACTTTTGGCAGACTTGTGCTTGTGGATTCGTATAACATATCTTCCATTCGTGTAAATAGCGGCTTCTAGTTCATCTCTGGTAAGATTCAGGACAGCACAGAGCCTCTGACCGTGAAGCGCCATGTAACAGGCACACACGCAGCGAACGAGCTCCAAATCGGACCTCAAGTGTCCGTCGAGGCGATCGGGGTCGTTTAAAATGGCTTCGCATTTTGGAGCATTTTCTATTAGAAAATCTACTATTCCCAAAATAGGCGCATTTTGAAACAGCCCGTTGCGAGTTCTGGACCGCTGGTTTGCTCGTGCCTGCCGCTGCGTTTTACATTTGATGAGATCCCATGCTTCTTTGGCAGTTTTTAACGCGTCTTTCATTTGCGGTCGATATCCGATGGCGTCTTTCATTTCACGATTGCACAAAACCAAGTCAATCAGTGACACCATGGCTGTGGCGTGGTTTTTACTGTATAGGGCTGAAACGTTTTGTTCATGACTATGACAAAATCATGAGGTATGTCGGGATCGCACATTATTTTAACCTCTTCTTTGCAATATGCATTAATTTTGGCCCATTCGAAAAATCGATGAATCATATTTGCGTTGGCCCTCGTCGAACTTGGAGATCTAGAACCCAAATTTTCTTCCACTCGGAGATAATTTCTTGCTATCGGGCACAGCTGTTTGAATTTCGGTACAAGTCCTGCTTTGGCGATTTCGGGCACGCGCTGTCTTCCCGGAGTCACCACGTTCGGCTGGGTTGCATGGAAACCTGTGCTATTAGTCAATGGTTTTCCTATTTCCATCCGTTCCCTTTGCATTTTGCTATCTGCAGGTTTATCTGCCGACTCGCCCAGGAGTCACAGTCGCTATCAGTAAAACATTGTTCCATGCGCATTTGTTCCTCAGGCATCGACCGACCGGCGTTTCTGTCTGCTGTCATCTTGTGAGGGCTGTCCCCTCGCTGCTGGAGAGAAACAGCGCTGTTCTTAGCAGTATCCACGGCTTGTTCTTCGTCAGAGCTCACTAATTGCACTTCAGACGTTTGCCCGCTGTTCATATCTTCATCTTTCACAAAGACGTTGTGGTACATTAAGATCCGTTTTGCCACGCACAGATGAGATTTGCTGTGGTAGAATCTACCCAATAGTCTTCTCACTTTGCTCTCGGTCGTGAAACGGACTCCTCTCCGATTGTGAGATTTGCAATGTGCAACGAATTCCTGCAGTCTGCCACTGTGCGGAGCAAATCCATGCCGCGCCACGCCGTGGGACCGAAGTCTGAACAGTCGTCGGGTCGAATGGAAGCACAGCGGACATTTAAAGAGCATTTTCTGAAAAAAAAAAAGAAAGGCCGAACAAAAAGATTGATTAGCAAGCCACACTGCAAAACGAACAGTAAAAATGCACATTTAACAGTATGCATTCAAGAAAATACCTTTATTCTGTGTCGTCAGCTATTTCAACGAAGGCAGAGACATAGCACGCACTGGAGAAAACTAAGTTGCTTTCTTCGCTCATTTCGGGGAAAA
>JAPWIX010000055.1:0-30256 GCA_028751805.1 Podosphaera xanthii | reverse complement strand
TTTTCGTTGCCATCTACTAAAAATCTGGTCAACAACAAAAACGCGTATTGTATCTGGGCTTGACATACCTATAGATTATTCTACCCGCAAGGAGTTTGGAATTAGTCTTGAAATCCTTGAGAAGCTAGCCAAATTTCCGTTGGTTCTCATAGCCCTGACTGTGGAAATTACAAGCTAACCTTATGTTTTAGCCCACGACCGAGTCCTCAATCATTATCTACTAGAGATAACTTACATTCAGAAGCAACAATGCACGCGAATTTCTTCGCTATTGAAACAGCCAACCTTAGGGATTTCATTTACGGACAAGTAAACCGATTTGTCTTGCTCGGGGAATTTCTAATGCCAAAGACAGAAGAGTTGAGCCAGACCGCCAGGACATCTGAGGCGGACTTCTTAAAGTATACCAAGACTAAGGCAAAGCAAAGAGAAGCTCAGCTTATAAATGCGCCAATGGTTGCTTCGTTAACTTATTCCCTACAATTTATCTTTAATGGGGATATACAGAGGTATCACCACCTGATGCACAGGGGGTGGAAATCGCGATACAAGACTCTGACACTCCGACAACTAACTCCCGAGCAGTATGATGGGATTGTGATTTAAGAGGATAGTGACATACACAAGGATGGACCTGTCAAAGCTGATAAGGCTATTCTGGTGGAAGTAGGGAGTGAAGACTGCAATTATGATGAAGATTCGGATTCTAGTTATAGCCGATCTTGGGACGAAAGTACTGAACCAGATAGCACTGATGAAGAGGATGATCGCAGTTGTGCCCGTTTACGGGTTGTTGGATTAGATATGAGGAGAATCCTCTAAGAAGATGGAACTATAAATTTTCCTCGAGGACTAATCAACTGGGATCCGGATGTTCCACGATTCAAACGCACTATTTTCCATCGGCTAGCATACAACGTCGGTGGAGGATTTGGAAGTGCATTGAAGTTGGGAATGAAGGGTATGACAAAGATGCACGAGAAGTCATCTTTAACCACCCAGCTGGTACTTTTACTGAGAAGACCAAACGAGTACCCAGAAGGTTCATCCTTACGACAGGATCTGTTATTAACATGTGCAGAAGTATGCGTTGCTAAATGTGCGGAGGAACTTCTTGCGATGTGCCTTAATTATTACGTTGAAGGGGCTATCGATATGCAAAGGGCCCGGCTCAAGCATAGGTGTGGCCAAGCATTATTTGGACAAAAAGTTAAAGATTGAAAAGAAAGAGGTACAGCGTTGGAAAAGACGATCCACAAAAGAGCAGAGAGACGGTCTACTTGGCCTTTGCCCCAAATATCTCGCCACCATGTTCTCTTACTCTGGCGATTCTAACGAAAAGGCCAAAGAATTTTTTGAGATGCAGAATGCTTTAGGTAGGAAGAACCGGAAAGCTGGAATGTATTATAAAGACGGGTCATGGTCTAATCGAGTGTTCGGGCTTTTCAATTGGACCAGACCGGGACAACGGTACCCCGACCCTTTGGAAAGCAAATCCCGGAGGACGTGGGACAAAGTCGCATGGAGAGAGACTACCAAGGAGATATACGGCCTGATTTTTCAGTTCTTCGGCCGCGATTCGGCAAATGTATTTGTTGATGAAGCCATCCGTACTGTAGCTTCACGGTACCTACTAATCATCCCAAATTACGAGTTAGAAAAACTCTTCCATCTTAGTGGGGCCTTGGAACATGACGGCATTCCAGAAAATTCAGCACACGGAATAAAATTTATAACACCTATGTTTGGTCCTTCAACCAAGGTGGAAAGGGTCAACGGACTTGGTGAGATTGAGGCACTCTATGATAATTTGAAAGATGGCAAATTACACCAGGTCAGTGGCTGGACAGTTGATGGGGTTGTGCGCCATCGTAAAAGAGCATGTAACTATATCCTAGACCATCTAGCTACCAAAGGTGAGGTACAAAGTAAAAAGTGGATTGACAGAATTATTACCAATGTAGGTAGTTGGCAGGGTGGAGATCCAGCTGGTTGTCATCAATTAAAAAGGGCTGAGAAGATATTTATGGATGCTGAAAGGGCCCGACTGATGTAAGTTTGCTTGTTACTGGAGTAAAAGTTGTATTCGTAAATGTCCAAGGGCATGTGCTTGAAAATTTATAGTTTACAGTCCAACTCAATTTGTCGTGACCGTTTTGAAAGACCTCACTTCGATGTCAGAAATTTGTGTAGGGTCTTCGCAGATTGAATTGGGAATTTGTTCATCATTTAATACATGAGGAGCCTTTCTAGGATAGCAGAGTCTTTCATCAACAAAATTTAGCTGCTGTAACTCAAGGGCATGTGCGAGTTACTCATCGGTAAGATGTTTGATTTTGTGTCATGTTAATTAACTCTCCATATACATGCTGATCAAGAGATGAATTCAAGAAGTTGCAAACTTCAATGAAATTTCTTGTGTCATTTTCCTCGATCACCAAACATTTATTACCTGTTAAAATCAGCTTGATTTTAATACAAAGTAGAACTTCAAAGAAATTAAGGGATAGCAAAATCATCTCTTCACCTTCTCGCATTAACAGCTATCAAGAATCACAATGTTTGTTGCATGTTTGAGATATCCAAGTAGATTTGATTTGGCGCGGGCTCTAATGGCCACAAGCATTATATGTTGGTCATCCCTCATCAAGCCAGCATTCTGTCTGCCAGTACTTAAATCTAATCTAAACTGCATCTTGTCTTACTACTTCTGGCGAGTACTTTCCATTACCAAAGACAATCTCAGTAAATTGACATCATAATTCGCATGATGAGATGCCGGGGGCTATGCCCTTTTTATCTTAGATAATCAACCGTAAATCGAAGTTGCACATTGGAACACAAATTAGAGCCACATTAAATTGACCATCCCATGTTTTGAATCTTAAGAGTTTGTTGTTTTATTCAATATACTCCACTATGAAAATTTTCTGACAACTTTCAGTATCATTAACCAAGAACAACAATATCAATAGGTTATAATTTATTAGTTATGGATGATATTGGTATAAAAATTATATAAACTACAACTTTAGAGATAAATTTTACCGTCGAACAATATTTTAGGTGATTGTTTGTTAATGTTAGCAACCAATAAAATTGGTGCCTTATATCTTAGACTTTCGTACGCAAAAAAGTGCTGACATCTGGAGTTGATGCCTGACTTTTGCTGTATTGTCAACAATAAAATACTCAAACATTCTGACATTAATATCTGAGCCCAAGAACATCATTGAGATAAATCTGAAAATTTTATCACGATGATATATCATTTATTTGTCAGTATACAAATTTAAAATGTAAAATCAATCGTCGCGCAATGCTCAGGTGATTGTTTGTTAATGTTAGCAACCAATAAAGTTGGTGCCTTATATCTTAGACTTTCGTACGCAAAAAAGTGCTGACATCTGGAGCTGATGCCTGACTTTTGCTGTATTGTCAACAATAAAATACTCAAACATTCTGACATTAATATCTGAGCCAAAGAACATCATCGAGATTAATCTGAATATGTGATCACGATGATATATCATTTATTTGTCAGAATAACATTTCAAATCGTAAATTAAATTATCGCGCAATGCAAAGGTGATTGTTTGTTAATGTTAGCAACCAATAAAGTTGATGCCTTAGATATTAGACTTTCGTACGCAAAAAGGTGCTGACATCTGGAATTGATGCCTGACTTTTGCAGTATGTCAACAATAAAAAGCTGAAAATTCTAACACCATTCATTGAGCTCCTGAACATCATCGAGATTAATCTGAATATGTGATCACGATGATATATCATTTATTTGTCAGAATAACATTTCAAATCGTAAATTAAATTATCGCGCAATGCAAAGGTGATTGTTTGTTAATGTTAGCAACCAATAAAGTTGATGCCTTAGATATTAGACTTTCGTACGCAAAAAGGTGCTGACATCTGGAATTGATGCCTGACTTTTGCAGTATGTCAACAATAAAAAGCTGAAAATTCTAACACCATTCATTGAGCTCCTGAACATCAACTTGATAAATTTACTGAATCAGTTGTAAATTACAAATAATTACATGTTTAATTTCAAGATCAGAAAATCCCGATATTGCAGCTTCACTTTTACAATTGAACATAGTATTAACATAGGAACAACACTTGCCGCAGAGGCCAATTGTTTAATTTCACTGATCTTAGATCATATAACTTGAATATAATATCATAACTTGTTTTGTGGTTATTAATTAATGACCTATATGTGTAGTGTTATCAGGCTTCAAAACTATGGCAAGTGAAATGTGCCACAGATGCAATTTGCCAAGAAATAAACAAATAACTGTTTGACTGCCATTAGAAGCTGCAATTATCGCTCTATCAATTCCAGACTCACTAAGGATATTTTTACTAGAGTTAATTGTCATCTTTCAAAATTTTAGAAAATTTCAAGAGGTTCTGATGGCGCTATTGAAAGATTTGGGCAGAAAATATCAGTTTTCTAAAATTTTGATTTTCTCTAAGTCCCTAAGCTCAGGCCTTTCACACTGCTTAATCCTAACCCTACAGCAATTATAATCTGTCTCTTTGACTGACTTCGCATCTGTGCAACTTCCCATGCTGTTGCTAACTTAAATCACCTCATTGACTTCCTGCTCTTCACTCTCATCCTCACCCTCTTCAATGCTTTCCTCTTCATCATCTTCAATGATTTCTCCCCCACCACCTTCAATGCTTTCCACTTCATCATCTTCAATGATTTCTCCTCCACCACCTTCAATGCTTTCCTCTTCATTATCTTCAATCATTTCCCATGCACCCTCTTCAATGCTACTTTCTTCACCCTCTTTAATTCTTTCCCTCTCACCATCATTGGTGTCTTGCTCTGGAATGCATCTATCACAACCCTCCTCCTCTTCATTGCATCTTACCCTGTCCTCCACACCATCCATGTAATGGTCAATAATCACCCTTCTGCACATGCCTGCTCTTGATCCCAAATCATTTCCACCCAACTTCTCTGTGCAACCCAAATATTCCTCCACCAAATCTGACTCCTCTAACCCTGCATCCCTGACCCTGCTCCCCAAATCCCTCCTCTTGTCAAAATCATGCCAAATAATCATTGCCTCACTCCTCTTCCTCACCCTGCCTGCTCTGCCACTCTCCTGAAAATAATCCTCCAATCTTCTGGCCCTTCTAATGTGAATCACTGCTCTGACATCTGGAACATCCAAATCCATCCCCAATGCACCGTTTGCAACAATCAACTGCTGTTTGCCTGTAATAAAATCCTTCAACTTCTCTCTCTTCATATCTGCCCTGCTGTGATACCCATCCACCCCCAAACCATCACTGTACAGCTCTACTTCTCTGATGCTGTTGCAGTAAACAATTATCTTTCCTGGCAAATATTGCTTGTGCTTTTGCCTGATGATTTTCACAATCCTTTCCTCACACTCCCCCCTCTTCAACTCTGTCATTTGCCTGACAACATACCTGATGTTTTTCCTGCTGGTACTGCCATGAAATAAACTGACTCCCACACCATCCATGTTCCAGCCCATCCTCTTCCACAACTCCCTCCTCTTGCTAACTGGCAATGTGCCTGTCAACAAAATCATCTGCCTTCCTGCTCTTGTCAAATTTCCCAACTGCTGCATTCTTGTCCTGAATGTGCTGTCAGTGATCAAAATGACATGACACTCATCCACCACAATCCTGTCAACCTTGCCCATCACCCTGTTCAAAAATAACTGGAACCCATCACTTACTGCTCCTTCTGGTGTCACCATAACTATTTCTGCATCATCTGCCACCACCCTGCCTGACTATTGAATGCAACCCAGTCCCATGGCCTTGCATCTCCTCATCATGTCCTGTCTCAGTGAAACTAGTGCCAACACCACAATTGTCATCCCACCTCTTACACAAACTGCTGGCAACATGAACAACATGCTCTTGCCCTCCCCTGTTGCCATGACTGCTACCACTCTGCTTTCCCCCTTCATGATGGCCTCCAATGCTGCTCTTTGCTGTCCCCTGAACTGCGCCTCCTCTCCAAACACTCTCTGCAATTCAATGTCCAAATTGATTTGCTTGGACAGTTTCCACCTTGCCACTTGTGCCCTCTCTTGCCCATCTTGCCAATCCATCAATGTCCTGCTGACATTTGTCCTCCCTCTCTTTTCCCCTGATCTTCTGACATCCTCCTCCTCTCCCCACCCATCCAACCTATCCATGGCTGATAGAAACCTCAAAAATGTATGCCACATCCTACTGCTTGCCCTATATGCCTTCCTCACCTAACCCAACACTCCCTGACATCTCTTGAACCAGTCTGCCATATATCATCCCTGCCACATGGCTGCTGTGCCCTGCCTGTCTGTCTGCAATTCCTGCCATCTTGTCATCAAAATTGTCCTCATTCCAATCCCCATCCTCATCCTCATCATCTATCTCCATCTCTTTTCCTTACCCACTCATGAACTTTCTGCTGATGGCAATGGCAATCTCTCTGTATGCCTGGATACCAATCGTCTGCCCCAAACCTTTAGCTGACTCTTGCTTCAGTACCCTGCTCATCCTCGCTGATGTCAATTTCCTTCCATTCTCATCTGCTGGCCACAAATGGTCTGAAATCTTTCTCTCATCTCCCTTGCCAATACCACTGCCATCACCACTTTCCTCATTGGTGCTTTCCTGCCTCTTGCTGTCAATCTCCAACATAGTGTGAAATGGCAAGATCAACCAAAAATATTTGACCACTAACTCCCCAACTTCTCTTGGTAAATACCTGTGGATGATCTTGCTCTTGTCTGTTGACACCACATTTTTGTGATACACTGTCACAAAACAAACCATACCATCCTCAACAAATAAATTCCTGTGCTGACCCTTGCTGGTGTTGCTGTGCCTGACACTCAACAATTCTGGCCCTCTGGCTGGTTGTCCTCCTGTGATGTGCATCAACACGAGCGACAATTCCCTGAACCTCACCACTGATTTCATGTATCTCTCAACCTCAACTTTCCTGATGGCACCTGTGCTTGTGTTAATGGAATCATCTCCTCTGCTCTGAATCTTCAGGATCCTACCTGTCCTGGTGTCAACAAAATCTTTCAAGACCTCCTCATCCTTCTTGATCTGCTCACACATCCAACTCTTGCCATACACCTCCCATCTGCTTCTTTCATCCTGCAAAAAGTTCCACCCTTCTGAACCATTGCTGGCGTTGTCATACAATCCTTTCCATGCCACCTCTAGTGCCTCAAACCCTCTCAACAACTCCTTGTCCATCTGCTTCCTTGCCTCCACCAATGTCAAATGAACAAATCCTCTGAATGTGTCCATGGTGAAGTACAAAGATTTGTAGATCAACTCCTCCCCTCTCCAATCCACCTTTCCCTGGACTGTGGTGTTGTAGTGTAACTTGAGCCCATATGTTCTCAAGTCCATCATCCACTGCATTGGTGTATTGCTTCCCCTGACCATGAACCTGTCCACCATGCTCTTGACCATGCCCACAACACCCTTCTCTTTTGCTTGGCTGGTCTGGCTTGATCTTCCAAAAGTTACCTGGCTGCTGTCACTCTCATCACTGTCCTCCTCACCAAAGCTGCTGCCATCTGCCAAAATCTCTGTCTCATTGGTTGGTTGAGCAACATGGTATGCTTTCTGCACAACCAAGAACCTGGCCACCTTGATCAGCTTGGACAGAATGGGAGGGTACCTGTCAACCCCTTTCCACCCTTGAGTGTCCACTCCCAAAATGGCAATGGCCTTGACCAGCGCACAGTCATACTCACTGTTGAATGCCCTCTGATCCAGCAGTGATATACAAAAGTTCAAGCATGCTTCTTGCAATATTGTCAATTTTCCCTCTTGTGCCTGTGCTGCTGATTGCTCCCTGACTTCCGCCACCTCATCAATGTGGTTGTCTCCTCCTCCTCTATGCTGATGTCTGCCCCTGCCACTCTGCCATGACTCTTGCCTTCCTTCCCTTCCACTACTGCTTCCCTCTGCTTTTTTCCTTTCTACCTCTGACCTTGCCTCTCCCACCATCCTCCTCTATTGCCTCTTCTGCTCTTGGGTGAACCTGTACTTTGGACTCTCCCATTGGTGAGGCTTGGTTGTCCTGGCAAAGAACATGACCACCTGCTGCCATGGTCTGGCATTCAATCCTATCGACTCTTTATCCTAGTAGGCCATCAAAGGTGCATATCGCTTTTGTTCTTTCTCGTTCCTGATGGCTTCCATCCTGACAAAAAGCCCTGCTCTCTGGCCAACCGTGTGCTGGCAGACTCTGACCAACCTGCCCACTGCTGTCCAGATGGCAACCTCAATCTCCTCCGAAGCATCTTCCTTGTCTGGCTGCTGGATGCTTAGGAGAAGCTCCTCCCTGTCTAGTCCTGACAGAAACTTCAACCAGCCCGTCCTTTCCAACCAAAGATTCACCTCATCCTTCTCTCCTTCTTGAATCCTCTTACTCATGCCCTTCCTAATCATCTCCACTTGCTTGTTGCTCTTGTTGCAAAAGTCTGTCCACCTTTGCCTCAATACATCTATTTCCTGACCTGTCCCCTGTGCCCTTTGCATCCTGTACTCCCCAAGAGCTTCCCTCTGTAACCTCTGTGGTAGGTTCACCTCAAAAAATCCCGAATGAGTACCTTGAGTGAAGAACCTTTGGCAAGAGACATTTTGTCTCCATCTCAGCTGAGTTGTGCTTGACTTCTTTACCCTTCCACCCTTGCCGCCTGACCAATTGTGTACGTGATTGCAATGAGCTCTCATGTGCTTCTCATTCCTGCTGATGAAAGAGCAGGTCTCTGGTTCTAACCTGCACTGCAACCCATCTTGGTGCAGGGGAAGGTCCTCAACTACCTCTTGCACACCTGATGGCATGAGGAAGCTATGTGCAGACTTTGCCAATCTACCCCATTGCTCTGAGAGGACCTTTGCAATCCCCCTAGCAGTCTGGAGTGACTCTCTGTGCTCCTTGCCTCTGAAATGGCTTGTGACCTGCTCTGGCCAGATGCAACGTTGGCATTGCTTGCAGACATACAGACCATAGATATGGTTGAGGGTGACTGTGGAGAGTGCAGTGGCTTGTATGGTGTCCATGGTTGTGAATGAGTTCTGGTGGAATGATTTGCGTGAGAATTCTGGTCTGCAGAACTTTGAGAATTCTGGTCTGCAGAGGATGTGAGAAGAAGGAGGGAAGAAGCAGTTGGTCAGTGGCTGTGTATTTGTATGAAGAGATTTCTAGTGTGGGGACACACAGTATCAGCGAAAGTCCTGGCAACCCATCAGTTTTTTCTCATACAAACTTCACACTCTGCTCATACCGTCAATTTCGGTCGCAAAACTTTCAAACTTGGCCAGTTTGATTGTCATTTTTTTTCTGATTCGAATGGTACCGGGCACAATAGTATATCTTTAATGGTTGTTGATTAAACGATCAACCTGTCCTTCACCACCAAATTGTCACTGTCTTGGCGAAAGTCTCGGCGAAAGCTTTGGCGACCCATCATTTTTTTCTCATATAAAATTCACACTTAGCTCACACCGTCAAATACAGTTGCAAAGCTATGAAACTTTGTCAGTTTGGTCGCTGAATTTTTCTGATTCAAATAATATAATTTTGAGCATCGTAGCCCCCACGGTTGTTGAGATCCCAACCTCCAGTCTGGGTACTCAAAAAAAATTTCCCCATACAAAAGAACTGTCAGTCAGCCTCACTGGCGGTTAAGTATTCTAGACAGTGCGAACAAAAAAATATACAAACATTCTGACATTAATATCTGAGCCCAAGAACATCATCGAGATTAATCTGAATATGTGATCACGATGATAATTCATTTTTTGTCAGAATAACATTTCAAATCATAAATTAAATTATCGCGCAATGCAAAGGTGATTGTTTGTTAATGTTAGCAACCAATAAAGTTGATGCCTTAGATATTAGACTTTCGTACGCAAAAAGGTGCTGACATCTGGAATTGATGCCTGACTTTTGCAGTATGTCAACAATAAAAAGCTGAAAATTCTAACACCATTCATTGAGCTCCTGAACATCAACTTGATAAATTTACTGAATCAGTTGTAAATTACAAATAATTACATGTTTAATTTCAAGATCAGAAAATCCCGATATTGCAGCTTCACTTTTACAATTGAACATAGTATTAACATAGGAACAACACTTGCCGCAGAGGCCAATTGTTTAATTTCACTGATCTTAGATCATATAACTTGAATATAATATCATAACTTGTTTTGTGGTTATTAATTAATGACCTATATGTGTAGTGTTATCAGGCTTCAAAACTATGGCAAGTGAAATGTGCCACAGATACAATTTGCCAAGAAATAAACAAATAACTGTTTGACTGCCATTAGAAGCTGCAATTATCGCTCTATCAATTCAAGACTCACTAAGGATATTTTTACTAGAGTTAATAGTCATCTTTCAAAATTTTAGAAAATTTCAAGAGGTTCTGATGGCGCTATTGAAAGATTTGGGCAGAAAATATCAGTTTTCTAAAATTTTGATTTTCTCTAAGTCCCTAAGCTCAGGCCTTTCACACTGCTTAATCCTAACCCTACAGCAATTATAATAAACTTTCAATTTTGGCCAGTTTGATTGTTATTTTTTTCTGAATTGAATGGTATCGGGCACAATAGTATAGCTCTTATGGTTGTTGATTAAACAATCATTCTGTCCTTCACCACCAAATTGTCCATGTCTTGGCGAAAGTCTCGGCGAAAGTCTTGGCGACCCATCAGTTTTTTCTCATACAAAATTCACACTTAGCTCACACCGTTAAATACAGTTGCAAAGCTTTGAAACTTTGTCAGTTTGGTCGCTGAAATTTTCTGATTCAAATAATACTATTTTGAGCATCGTAGCCCCCAGGGTTGTTGAGATCCCAACTGCCAGTCTGGGTCGCCTTCCCAACCGCCAGTCTGGGTACTCAAAAAAAATTTCCCCATACAAAAGAACTGCCAGTCAGCCTCACTGGCGGTTAAGTATTCTAGATAGTTCTACTTCTCTGGTACTGTTGCAGTAAACAATCATCTTCCCTGGCAAATATTGCTTGTACTTTTGACTGATGATTTTCACAATCCTTATCTCACACTCTCCCCTCTTCAACCCTGTCATTTGCCTGACAACATACCTGATGTTTTTCCTGGTCGTACTGCCATGAAACAAACTGACTCCCACACCATCCATCTTCCATCCCATCCTCTTCCACAACTCCCTCCTCTTGCTAACTGGCAATGTGCCTGTCAACAAAATCATCTGGCTTCCTGCTCTTGTCAAATTTTCCAACTGCTGCATTCTTGTCCTGAATGTGCTGTCAGTGTTCAAAATGACATGACACTCATCCACGACAATCCTGTTAACCTTGCCCATCACCCTGTTCAAAAATA
Source organism: Podosphaera xanthii (assembly GCA_028751805.1). Taxonomy (NCBI): domain Eukaryota; kingdom Fungi; phylum Ascomycota; class Leotiomycetes; order Helotiales; family Erysiphaceae; genus Podosphaera; species Podosphaera xanthii. Next base: position 18,847 of record JAPWIX010000055.1, on the reverse strand, counting down.
ACTGGAACCCATCACTTCCTGCTCCTTCTGGTGTCACCATGACAATTTCAACATCATCTGCCACCACCCTGCCTGACCATTCAATGCAACCCATCTTGGTGTAGGGCAAGGTCCTCCACTACCTCTTGCACACCTACTAGCTGTCACAGGGCTGAAGCCTGACCCTAGTTAGGCTAATGCCTAACCACATAATAATTAATTAGCCGAGCTAATTATGCATAATACTTATTGTTAATTTTATTAATAATGGGCCGAGAGCGGAACCTAGCAACATCATCTTATCCAGGAATATAAACAAAACAAATTGACAACCTCAACCGAGTCATGCAACATCCTGGAAGAAGATTCGATTATGCTTGCAATTAGGTACTCCTTGAACAACTAATCTAAGCTCCATTATGATTTAATGTAATGTAATGATGGCAATGGAAATAGAAGGAGATGAGGGAAGAAGTCATAAGTTTGAACAGGGAGATTTTATTTCATTCGATTTGGTCATCAAGAGAAACAAGATTCTCGAAATGTGGATAAATAAGAGAGAAACTTCTTAGATTACTTTCCTCTTCACTTCAAGATTTTCTTGTATACAGCTCTGAGCATAGTTTGAATAAAACCCTGCTTTAAGACCCTCACACTAGCATGAGAAAGCTCTGTGCAGTCTTTGCCAATCTACCCCATTGCTCTGAAAGGGCCTTGGCAATCCCCCTAGAAGTCTGGAGTGACTCTCTGTGCTCCTTGCCTCTGAAATGGCTGGTCACCTGCTCTGGCCAGATGCAATGTTGGCATTGCTTGCAGACATATAGATCATAGATATGATTGAGGGTGACTGTGGAGAGTGCAGTGGCTTGTATGGTGTCCATGGTTGTGAATGGGTTCTGGTGGAATGATGTGTGTGAGAATTCTGGTCTGCAGAGGATGTGAGAAGAAGGAGGGAAGAAGCAGTTGGTCAGTGGCTGTGTATTTGTATGCAGAGATTTCTAGTGTGGGGACACACAGTATCGGCGAAAGTCCTGGCGACCCATCAGTTTTTTCGCATACAAACTTCACACTCTGCTCATACCGTCAATTTCGGTCGCAAAACTTTCAAACTTGCCCAGTTTAATTGTTATTTTTTTCTGGTTTGAATGGTACCGGGCACAATAGTATAGCTCTCATGGTTGTTGATTAAACAATCATTCTGTCCTTCACCACCAAATTGTCCATGTCTTGGCGAAAGTCTCGGCGAAAGTCTTGGCGACCCATCAGTTTTTTCTCATACAAACTTCACACTCAGCTCACACCGTAAAATACAGTCGCAAAGCTATGAAACTTTGTCAGCTTGGTCGCTGATCCTTTCTGATTCATATGATACTATTTTGAGCATCGTAGCCCCCACGGTTGTTGAGATCCCAACCGCCAGTCTGGGTCGCCTTCCCAACCGCCAGTCTGGGTACTCAAAAAAATTTCCCCATACAAAAGAACTGCCAGTCAGCCTCACTGGCGGTTAAGTATTCTAGATAGACGTTATCGGACGCAAACAATATTATATTTGAACAAAAAATGCTTTTCGAAAATAGCACAGTATCGTCAGGGTTATCTTCAAAAAGAAACATTCTTCATCCACGATCATCTACCATTCACCTTACGTGTGCCACCAATTTCTTAAAGAAGGCTATGTCATTACACTCCTGCTGGAGACATACAATGCTCAAACTCAGCTACTATTGCTACATTGTCGTGAACTTCACGGACTCTTCACGTTCTGAACATGTCTGGAATCTCACTCTACCAGTGCTAGGTCCTTATACTACATATGCATGTTGTATACTCGACCCTACCTGTCATCATTCTCCATCAACATCGAGCACTTTAATTATGCTCCTTACATTTAATCTTACAGATTAATGCTCTGTTTCAACTCGACAGACACTATGGGTCTACATTCTACACAGAAGCCCTTGACATATCCTTTCCAATGCCCGCTTACAATACCTGTTAGGTCAGCACATAGCCCTTCAACATTATGCAACATGATCTGTCATTGCGTAGTCCACTTGACAACTTCTGTTCTGGAGAAAGACTAATAATTCCCTGACCAATAAATCATCTGGAATTTGGCAGAACATATTCATCTGCCATTATATTGAAAACATTTCAATTACCACATAAGGTTGGCCCAAACAATTATACGCCTCTTTTCAAGGTACAGATAGAAGTTAGCAACTCCACGCTTCTCATCTGGCTTTGATAAAGGCAAAATCATCATTTCCAATTCATGTGAATCAAGTAAACCGTAATCTGGAATGATACTCTTCGTTCTGCTTCACGTAAACTGATTAAAATTCATCGTTAACATTATGAATTGCTTCATGCCTTTATTTAAGAACAACTAACTGCTCATGCGAAGAAACTGATACATGTGCTGAAGCCATGCTCTTCGATCGACATCTTTAAGTGATGAGATCAACTAACTCATTTCTCATCTACACATTTTCGAATAGGTCCTGAAGATTAACCTTTGCCATTCTCTATCTTAAGTACAAACTAACTTTTGTTCAGGTTTGACTCAAAATATTTACATGCCATTCCAAGTACCAGATGGAAGCCACACACTCCACGCTCCTCATCTGATTGTACAAGAGGCAAAATCTTCCCTTTTATTGCATGTGAACAATGCCGACTAACGCAGCTTAACATATCATGCTTTCCACTTCCACTCATGTGAATCATACTAACAACCGTTACTCATTACACTCAACACGTCCCCTTTCATGAGAAGCAAAGTTATCGTATTATCTAAAACCTATTTACCTGCCTCCGCTTCATGTGACAGAGACCTGTAAACCTTAACAGACTAACTCCAACTAACTGCATCACAAGCCAACGAATCAGCCACCCACTTCCGAAGCAACGCGAGGAACCCTGCCCCAGAGCGAAGCGAAGGGCCGCATGGCCAGGGCCTAGTATAATTTGTATTGTTTTACATAGCTTTTCTCTTTAGATAGAAAATTAACTACCATTGAGTATATAGTTGCTCTAAACCTTTATACCCCAAACCGTGACAGCTAAGGATATTACCAAAGTTTGTCACATAGGCTGCAGAGTCAACAACATATTTGTAAACGAAGTCATAGAGCAGTTGCTACAGCATCGTATTTTTAGTGTATTATTAGATGGTGGATCCTGAAACAACATCACCCTGAGGGGACACAGGATGTATATGAGTTTGCGTTGCTACGTAGTTTATTTGTTCTTTACAGTGGAATTATAGAAATACCATCACCCATAAAATTGACCATTGCTTTCTATAATTGATCCGTGACAAGTAACCGTTAAATAATGTAAGCTTCAAATTGATTTACTGCCTAGAATGTAGTCTTTTGTACGTAGAATGTGTTGACATCTGCCTGACACCAACGGTATTGCCAGCACACAATGTTCAATCATACTAACAGAATTATTCTAAAACCCTGACATCATAATTTGGAATTCGCCTATTTTTCCTCATCAATCAAACTATTTGCCACAAGGTTACAACTTGAAAATATTAGTTACATGTTTGTGCTATGCTTAAGCGATTGTTTGTTAATGTTAGCAACCAATAAAGGTTGAGCCTTATATCTTAGACTTTCGTACGCAAAAAAGTGCTGACATCTGGAGTTGATGCCTAACTTTTAAAGTATTGTCAACAATTAAATACTGAAAATTCTAACACCATTCCTTGAGCTCCTGAACATCAACTTGATAAATTTACTGAATCAGTAGTGAATTACAAAAAATTACATTTTTACTTTCAGGATCAGAAACCCCCGATATTTCAGCTTCTGTTTTTCAATTGAACATGGTATTTTTGTAGGAATAACACTTGCCTCAGAGGCCATTTTTAATTGCACTGATTTTAGAACATATCATTTGAACTTGATATCATAACTTGTTTTGTAGTTCTTAATTAATGGCCTACCGTAAAACTTCTGTAACACGATAGTGGGTCCCGGCATAAGTGTTGAAAATATTCATTGTAACTTGCACTTTTATATTTGCAACACTTACCCTTACAGGTCATTTTGGATGCAGGGGTAAGTATTGCAAATATAAATAGATGAATTCCAATGAATATTTTCAACACTTATGCCGGGACCCACTATCGTGTTAGAGAAGTTTTACTGTATATGTGTAGTGTTATGAGGCTTCAAAACTATGGCAGGTAAAATGCGCCACAGATGCAATTTGCCAAGAAAGAAACAAATAACTGTTTGACTGCCATTAGAAGCTGCAATTATCGCTCTATCAATTCCAGACTCACTAAGGATATTCTTACTAGAGTTAAATATTACCTATCAAAATTTTAGAACATTTCAAGAGGTTCTGATGGCGCTATTGAAAGATTTGGTCAGAAAATGTCAGTTTTCTGAAATTTTGATTTTCTCCAAGTCCCTAAGCTCAGGCCTTACACATTGCATAATCCTAAATCTACAGCATTTATAATCTATTGCGACAAGTACTATTATTTCCCTAACCTGGCACTCCACCGAGAAGCTGGAATCCCAACAGCACACACATTATTAACAGAAATTCGACTAGGGAGAGCTTTACGGATCCAAACGCTTGACCCCAGACGTCCTTTGAGGAAAAGAGCATATGGGTCAGCGACTACACGCCTCACTGAAACAGCCCATCTGCTCCCAAAGTCTACAGACTCAAAACTGGCCTGTTTAGACAATATGACTTCTTGACATTACAGTACCACACAACCAAGTCTTCATGATATACTACTATACACGGACGGGTCTCGTACAGCGGAAGGTAGAGCAGGGGGAGCCTACGTTCTTTTTCAAGGCGGCCGTGAAATACTGGCACAGAAATTTTGTATCAACATGAAAGTAGAACCTAGACACAGAAATTACCGCTATTAGTGAGGGTCTACGGGCCTCAATCGAGAAGGCGGCTACCCGTTTTGCTACTAATATAATCGTGTATACGGATAATCAGGCTGTAGCGAGGGTAGTGAATGATAATGATAGTCAAACAAGCAGGGAGGACGTATTTTTGATCAGGAAACTTCAAAGAGAATGGAAGTTGAGGAGCAGGTTACCCCATGTTCAAGCAGGACAAATAGCTGCAATCTGGATCCCAGGCCACGCGGGAGTCGAAGGCAATGAAATTGCGGACCGATTAGCTAAGACAGCAGCGCAGGAAGCATCACTGAACCAGTCTAATGAAAATATATCTCACGCTGCGGTTAAGCAGATTCTCGCGGAGAAAAAGTCAGAAATAGGAAAAAGTTGGTGGCTAAGACACTGCCCTGCGAGTTACAAATCACTAAGAATTGAACTTAAGCCTCCAGGAAAATTCCCAAATGAACTGAGACTTCCCAGACGGACTCTTGGAAAACTACTCGCACCCCGCTCAGGACATGGAGATTTCATGGCATACCACAAAAGATTTCATCACGAGATCTTCAGACTACTCGTGTGGGAAAGCTAAGACACAGCTACATTTCTTTTTCTGCAAAGAAACCAGGGCAAGGGTCAAGCAAGAGATTGGAAAACGTAGGCCACAGGAAGGAATAGACTGGCTTTTAGGATCCGCGGAGGGCGCGGCGGCATTCAGTAGGATAATAAAGTAGACATAAGCGTTAAAACTAATTTTTAAAAAAAATTCCTTTTCAGAAGAGCAGAGCATATGATGACTAGGCTCTTAAATGTAAATTATCATACATGTTTTTTAGATTTTAGATAACATATAGTCTAGTCGATAGAAACTGGTATCCACTGCAGTAGGCAGTGCGTCCTACGCCCCAAGGGTGGCAACTAGGCAGCTATCGGAAGATAGTTCTGCCGCCGGACGTAAAATGACATCAAATCAAATCAAATCAAATCAGACAAATACAATTATTGAATAATAATTACATTATGGAGCACATCGGGCTCAATTCTTATCTGTACCGAAGAAAAGTCCCTGGAGTTGACAGTCCAAACTGTCCATGCGGATATCATTCGCAAAACGCCAAACATGCAATCATGGCTTGTCCTCAATGGGACAAAGGAAGAGCAGAGGTGTGGAGAAAGTCCAAAAGCCGATCATTCAAAGAAATGATGAACAACCCGGAAGGTATTGGAAGAATAACTCAGTGGATCTTAGACCAGGGATGGTTGGAGCGGTTTCGATTGGCTGGAGAAGTGGGAAGAGAGGTTGTCATGAAACGGACTGCTAGTCATTATCTGCCCACGTGCTCGCTTAACTCGCACATATAAATACCTTTGTGTAGATAGATCTTTACTCTTGAGCTTTACTAAACCTTTAAACCACGAGTTCTTGCCTGCCTTGTGTGGCCACCTCATTTCATGACAGAGGTGAAGGAGCGAGAGGAGAAAAGAACAAGGCGAGGGCTAGGAGTTTGACGTGAGGATATCCGTACTGGACAGACCAGTACATCACACTTCCTGTAGGTAAACTTCAAAAACCAGCAGATTCTTAACAGGTAGGTTTAGGGGGTTTTTACCACAAGGTTTCCTCCTGTGTAAATAAAAAGTTAGTCACCTGCATGGGCTACAAGATCTCACTGTCAGGGTAATGATATCAAATTCAAATTATATCATGGCGGAATGTTCTAGTAGCATGACAGCTAGTAAGCCAATAGCACCTGTAGCCTACAATGGACATCGCAGGCATCTTGTATTCATGCAAAACTAACACTTATGTCATGCTAAGGACATGAACAAGGTTTGTCACATGGGCCACAGAGGTGACGACGTATTTATGAACGAGGTCATAGAGCAGTTGCCACAGCATCGTATTTGTAGTGTATTGTTAGATGGTGGATCCTGAAACAACAGCACCCTGAGGGGACACAGGATGTGTATGATGTTGCGTTGCTACGTAGTTTATTTGTTCTCTACAGTGAAATTATAGAAATACCATCACCCATAAAAATGCCCATTGCTTCTATAATTGATCCGTGACAAGTAACTGTTAAATAATGTAAGCTCCAAATTGATTTGCTGCCTAGAACATAATCTTTTGTACGTAGAATGTGTTGACATCTGCCTGACACCTACGGTATTGCCAGCACACAATGTTCAATCATACTAACAGAATTATTCTAAAACCCTGACATCATAATTTGGAATTCGCCTATTTTTCCTCATCAATCAAACTATTTGCCACAAGGTCACAACTTGAAAATATTAGTTACATGTTTGTGCTATGCTTAAGCGATTGTTTGTTAATGCTAGCAACCATTAAAGTTTGTGCCTTATATCTTAGACTTTCGTACGCAAAAAAGTGCTGACATCTGGAGTTGATGCCTGACTTTTGAAGTATTGTCAACAATAAAATACTCAAACATTCTGACATCAATATCTGAGCCCGAAATCATCATGGAGATAAATTTGAAAATGTGATCACGATGATAATTCATCTATTTTTCAGAATATAAATTCAAAATGTAAAATCAATTGACGCGCAATGCTCGGGTGATTATTTGTTAATGTTAGCAACCAATAAAGTTGGTGCCTTATATCTTAGACTTTCGTACGCAAAAAAGTGCTGACATCTGGAGTTGATGCCTAACTTTTAAAGTATTGTCAACAATAAAATACTGAAAATTCTAACACCATTCCTTGAGCTCCTGAACAACATCTTGATAAATTTACTAAATCAGTTGTAAATTACAAATAATTACATGTTTACTTTCAGGATCAGAAACCCCCGATATTGCAGCTTCTCTTTTACAATTGAACATGGTATTTACATAGGAACAACACTTGCCTCAGAGGCCAATTGTTTACAGTAAAACTTCTCTAACACGATAGTGGGTCCCGGCATAAGTGTTGAAAATATTCATTGTAACTTACACTTTTATATTTGCAACACTTACCCTTACAGGTAATTTTGCGTGGAGGGGTAAGTATTGCAAATATAAATGGATGAATCCCAATTAATATTTTCAACACTTATGCCGGGACCCACTATCGTGTTAGAGAAGTTTTACTGTAATTGCACTGATCTTAGATCATATCACTTGAACTTAATATCATAACTTGTTTTGTGGTTCTTAATTAATGACCTATATGTGTAGTGTTATGAGACTTCAAAACTATGGCAAGTGAAATGCGCCACAGATGCAATTTGCCAAGAAAGAAACAAATAACTGTTTGACTGCCATTAGAAGCTGCAATTATCGCTCTATCAATTCCAGACTCACTAAGGATATTTTTACTAGAGTTAAATATTACCTATCAAAATTTTAGAACATTTCAAGAGGTTCTGATGGCGCTATTGAAAGATTTGGTCAGAAAATGTCAGTTTTCTGAAATTTTGATTTTCTACAAGTCCCTAAGCTCAGGCCTTACACACTGCTTAATCCTAAACCTACAGCATTTATAATTTAGTTGACGCCATAATGTTTACTAAGCCTAATTGGGTTAGTGTCTCCACTTTGGACCCATTTTTGTGCGACCAGGGATTCTGACACGCTCTAACCGAAAACGCGTCTTGACACGTCGAAGTCACGCGGGATCGCGTCATCAGCACCAAGGTGCGTAAGTCTTGTCGAAAATCGCGATATGATTTGTGAATGATGTCAGAGTAATTTTTCTTAAATTCAGATAACGAAAGTTACATGATGAAAAATAATAGAAATAACTTCACTGACTCAAACATAATGATCAAAGCAGAGTAGCCAAGCAGACTCATGACTGAGATATTGAAACCTGTGGCTGAGATAGGAGGGATGCTGATTAGGACTGAGTTGTTGATGATGTTTTAAAGTCAAACTAAGGAAGTTCAGAGTCATGACATTAATTTAATTGAGTGTTTCCAAATTCAGGCCTTCTGAGTTTTCAAATAATTCAATGCAATTATTCATGAGTAGTACTATGTGTCTGGCATCAGAATTGATGCTAGATCCATGTGTTGAAACAAATTAAGTCCAGTGGTTCAGCACTGGCCAAATCCTTAGAAATGAAGAACTACTTAATTTGGTGAGACAATTAATTTCGGAACGTCATTACTATGACTCTGCACCCAAAATTAATTATCTTCACGATTCAAACATGAGTACATGAATAGTAAATTGAGATTTCTTTAAATTTAGGATCCCCTTACCGGTCAATAAATAATTATCTTGAGTTGTAGTTAATTACTTTGACTTAAAGAAAATTTCAAAATCGCATTTAATGGGGGTATGTAATCCCTCTTCTCTGCGAGTCCCTGATGTGTCACGGTCCCTATCAGCACCGTGTGATTTCCTTTTGTTCATAAAAGATTTCCGGACAAGCATTATCGGGTTGTTCATATGTTATGTTTTGTTTTGTTAAATCATTACAGTAAAACTTCTGTAACACGATAGTGGGTCCCGGCATAAGTGTTGAAAATATTAATTGGTATTCATCTAATTATATTTGCAACACTTACCCCTGCATGCAAACTGACCTGTAAGGGTAAGTGTTGCAAATATAAAATTGCAAGTTACAATGAATATTTTCAACACTTATGCCGGGACCCACTATCGTGTTACAGAAGTTTTACTGTATATTATATTATTCGACCTCTTAAGATTGTCTGAGCGTTGTTGGGGTTTTCGGAGTTCTGTTGTGTTTGCTTTTGGGTTACGGAATTCTCCGGGAAAGGAAGCCGGGAATTCAGGCTTTCAATGATACGAGTCCCCAGATCTATGTATAAATAAGTTGTTTTGCGCACATCCATGGGTTCGGGGAAAGTCCTAGTTAATTAACTTGATTGACAACTATCAATTTTATCCGCTATCATATCTCGTTCCTTCTAATCTCATTCAGTCAAATCCACTCCTCTCGCCCGTAACATGACAAGCCAAAGGCGAAAAAACATTTACGAGTGTTTTAGGATTCGATATGGCTTATATACAGTTTTTTCTTCATTGCCCAACTTCTTATTCCTGACCCTACGAAGAAGACAATATGCCTGCCCCCGCACCCATCATCTCAGTGTTGCCACATAGGTCTTCATGCTTCCACTTCAACACTGTCACCGCTGGCTCGGTGGAAGATATCCTTACGAATTCATGCCCAAGAGTCTATCAGGATGCTGCGCGTCCAATTTTACGCATGTTTTATGAACTCGCTATCAAAGTGTCCCACATTAGGCATTCGTTAACCAATCTAGAGGAACATCTTACCGCAGGCACTTTTCCGACGTCGATCCTCGGAGCCCTGAAGCCCAACAAACTTCAGGTGACGAAAGAATATACCAATTCAGCCGACCACCAAGAATGGGAATCGACTGTGAAGAACAATCTCTTTGCGTCCCGAATTGCCGCCCTGAAATGCGACATTGCTCTCAAACCACAAGAAAGGAGCTACTTGATGTCCCTGATCAGCCAGGAATCAATTAAGGAGAAAATGGAAGTCATGATTTCGGAAGTAAACGCTTCCATCGCCTTCGTGCACCCCGGAATCTCGGTAACACTTCCTTCGAGATTCGGCGTACCTCAGACTGTCGACAAACCGATCCACCACGAGGCGGCCCGAACCATTGCAGAAATATCGGTGAACATGGGGCTCGTTGCTGTACAGCTCGGCCTTGAGAAACACCTGAAAGAGATCATAGCGCAACAAAGGCGCATTGCCAAGAAGGAGGCTGGCGTGGTCATGCAAGATGCAGACCCGTCCACCATCCAAGAAACAATACGGCAAGAGATAAAGGCTCTTCTCTTTGAAGACCGATATCGCAAGAAGAAGCCAACGGGTACAGTCCACTCTCCACACTTAGATGATAGTAAACTGACTCCTAATCACAGGCAACAAGCCGAAAGGCAAAATTCCCACCAAGAAACCGAAGCAACCACCCCACAAATATGCGACGAAAGGAGCGATTTCAAAGGCGAAAAGCAAAGGCGGAAAAGGAAATGGGAGTGGCAGGCTAAAGGTTGCCATCCTAGATGATACACGAGATAGATGCATCACTACTCGGCTAAAAGGCCCGACCAGAACCAAAGAACTCTATGAGCTGGCAATCCACATATATATATATATATATTTTTTTTTTTACAGCAGAGTCTTTCTTGACAGGAAACTAGTTCAATAACGCAATCATGAAGGGACTAGTTGTCGGTACGAACAACCAGCTGGATTGGCGGCAGTGACAGTCGTTTTGTAATTTTATGAAGGGTTGAGGTTATTGCGAAACTAGCATCAAATATAATAACCATAACATAAACTTCTGAGGCAAGGACAATTCGAGTAATGCTCTTAAACTTAGTCGAAGACTAATAGATAAGGTTTCCAATCAAGTCGAAAGAACTTTTGTAGTTACCTTCATTAACAAGTATGAGTACAAAGTCAAGCCGAGAACTTAGATCTTTATTATTTGCAAAAGAGTCATCTGTAAATACTAGCAACTTTGCGGCAGCAATGTTTAGAGGAAAGTGTTTGAGACCTCTATCAAGATTCTTTATTTGCCATTAAAGCCGCTTGTTGATTGTTTGAGAGTCTTCTATCGTGGGTTTTTGCACCTGAGCTGCAACTAATAATTCTAACGAGGCTTTAGGATGACAATTTGATGCGACTTAGGCACCCCGGGCACGCTGTTCATGATAACGCTAAGCGCAATCTAGTCTTTTGATCCCAATAACTTCAATTTTTGCGCCTTGTCCCTTCTATCTGAGTTCTAGTATGTTATCATATGAGAGGCTGAGTTTGGCACCATTGTAGTCAAATGATACACGGCTTGAGAACGGTTTTTGGTTTTGCACGGATCTTGGCTTTTTACAGTTGTATCTCCTTCTGAACTGAGAAAGATTCAGTGCCCAGCATGAGTCTATTGTTGGTTTGCATGCCAACAATACCAAAACAGTCGGAGGAATCTGTCATCATGAGCAAACATGGATTAAAAGTTGACATTTCCATTCCTAATTGCTGCTCAAAGTGCTCTTGATACGTTTGAAACTAATGAACACCAGCCTGAGTAATACCGTATAGTGGCTTAATTACGCGAATAATGGTTCCCTCTGGATACTTATCTTTTAGTTCTTTTGGGAGTTTGGCAAAGATCTGTCATTGAACGTGAGAGTGAGCTTGCGGGTACACTTGCGTAATATCGCGAAGAGAAATAGTCATACCAGTGCGATAGAGAGACGGAGCAATTGCAAAGATCAAACGTTGAGACATACGTTGAATTGTGGGTAATTGTGTTAGTATAGATAGCTTCTCAAAATCGCTGTAGCTTTGAACAACTAAACGAGATTTTTCGTAGGGCTTGCCACCTTGACCCTTGACTCCAAGGACCATGCGTGACTTAAAGATGCGACCGTGGTGCAGAGCAGGATCATAAACTTCGAAATTGAAGACTCCCGCGACATTAAGATCATATCTGTTCAGCATCAGAAACTTCGAATGGTTTTCCTGGGGTAGTTATTAAGCAGTCATTTCGTGGCTTTATTGCAAGCTTGCGATCATCTTCCTCTTTCTTGCTTAAATAGACTTCAGGACTTCCAGTGATAGCCGTGCGATCAGTTGATTTTGGCTTATTTTTGGAACCTTTTGGCCTTCCTCGGCTAAGAGGAATTGCTGAGGTGGGAGTTTCCGGCTTATCTTGCTGGTTAGCAGCGACCGGGTCATTGTCTGAGTCACTGGTTTGAGCCTAGTTGAGGCGATGGTAGGGCTGGCAAACCGTGGAACAAAGTTTGGTTGGACCATTAACCATATCGAGTATGAAATTTTGGCCATCAATTTCGAGGATCTTGAAAGGACCTTGCCATCCCAAGTTTTCTCTCCATACGTGAACCTCACTACCGAGTGGTATTGCTAACAGATCGTCTAGTATCAGGCCGTTTCTGGTGTTCAATGCGTTGTTGACACGCTTCCGGGAATTTATTGCGAGCAGTTGCTTTATCGCTCTGTTTACAACTTCGGCACGCCGAATAGTTCCAGCAAATGGAGGCTAGTCAGCAGTCACTCGCGGGTAAGCGCCGAAAACTAAAAGAGTGGGCACAAGACCATCAGGACCTGCAGTATCATTAACGCCTTCACTTCCATTTGAAGTAGAGACTCGTCAGGTACAGTTCCTTCTAGTTCTTGTGAAAGAATTTTATAAACTCGACAGAGAAGTTGATGGTAACGCTCAACCTTGCCGATTGACTAATCAGCCTCTGTAGGTACCTGTTTACAAGTTATACCTATCATTTTAGCTTCTGCTCGAATTTCTTGAGACTCGAAGTTGGTACCGGCATCGTGGGTTACAATGTCTGGTGGGCCTAAATAAACATCAATCCAGCAGGAACGGAGGGTGCTGAATGTGTCTTTGGCAGGCATGCTTGGCAAGGAGCGAGCAGTATTGAAACCAGTAACGTAATCAAAAACTTTTAGAGCATTCTCGTCACAAGGCTTGATGACATCAACTAGAACCTCGTAATTGAACTCTTGGTTGTCCTTTAGTGTAAATTTAAAACGACGAGGGGCCGGAGAATGCAATTGACATTAATGACAAAATTTGTTGATTACTTCAAGAGTGTCTACATTTACATCGTTGTGACCGGCATTTTTTGAGAAGTTTGTTTAGTCGATGAGCCGCTGGGTGGCTGAATTGACGGTGCAATCTTCAAAGTTCTACCTCTATTAGAAATAATAGAGCATTTTCTCTTTTCTGTAGAAAGAACTGTAAGAATGTAGAATAATATTAGCCGAAAATAATTATAAACGGAGCTACAATAAGAATAACACTCAAGAATATAAATCAACATAAAATACAATAATCACTGTTGTACTATAAAGTATACATATACACAAATAATACATAAATTATGAATATACACAAATAACACAAATATAGAATATATACATAAATTCTACATTAATATAAATTATACATTAATTATCTTTATACACAAATTATACATATATATACAAATTATACATATATATACAAATTATACAATTAAATAAATTGGGTATAAATAAATAAATTACTACCACAAGGGTTTGCAAGACTAAGATCGGCAAACTTATAATGCAGATCAATAATATTAAAATTAATAGTACAAGAAGTACTAGCACCAGTCTGTGCATGGGTTCTAAATTAATACAGCACAGACCATCTCAACACCTATGTCAAAGTGTTTTCTCTCTTAGTCAAAATATCTTAGAACATTTTAGAGGGATTAGAAACTAAGTTATTTTGGGACTAGTTAATGGCTTCATGTATAAATAGAGAAAGTTTTCACCTTATGGCAAAAAGAATAAAACGAAGAACAGCCCAAATATACATCATACCCAATCTCCAAAATTATTCAACCACAATATTTCTTGGTTAGAAAATTATACACTTTTAACCAAAAGTTATTTCTCCCAGTAAATGTATACGCTTCCACCACATCTAATTAAATCTTGAATCTGCTACTTGATTTTTTGTAAGAACCCACATGGCCCCATTTGTGTATTACCGGGATTACCTTAATACACGTCGTAGTTCGTTTGAAGAGGATATTTTTTATGTTATCAAGGTAACAATTCAGGCGATCCATGTTTGTTATAGCATAAAAGCATGAAGATTGTATTGAGGTTACTAATTATGAATATATACATGGCATCACGTGATGATTAGTAATCTTCCTCTACAATGTTCGCTAAGCAGAAAATAAACGGATTGCGAGTATCAACAATAAGAAATTTGATCTTTCCAGCTGGTGTGGGAACCGTAGTTGAACCAATAGATTTGGTTAACTCGCCTGGTCTAATACGAATTGTTGCTACCCCTGCATCTTGTCAATCAATGGAAAGAGAGGGTAAAAGGTTCTTCAAAGAAAGGAATTGCTCTTCACCAGCTGTAGAGAATGTGCTAGCACCAGTATCGACTAATATGCCTTCATAATTGCATTTACCGTAGCGATTCGAAAAAAAAATAGACAATGGTCCTTCTAAAAATAATGTATACTTATCCTCACCGCTAAGCTTGTGTAGGAATGCTTGGTCGGCTAGTCTCAGAGAGAAGGTAATCGGCGTTCCGTGGGGCACTAGTGAAGGAGGTAAATGTGATAACGAGATCTGAGGTGAGATAATGGATGTGATCTTCCCAAGGGACAGACAAAATGAGGAAGAAGCGTAAGGAGAAAAGTGAGGGTTTGGAATTGAAGTAAATTGGTCTTCCCAAGGAAGAGATGTGAAAGTGTCGGAATGTTAGTGGTAATCAGATGGAGTATTTGGAGTTTAAGGGCAGGAAACTGGGAATATGATTATATGATTAGGCAATCGGATCGCATGGCACAGACTGTATTAGTATATTTGGAGTTGGGGTAGAAAACTTGTAGAAGAGAGAACAACAATCAGTTAGAATTCTACATCTTTGCATACCACCGTCGATAACGCGTGTCGTGCACTTGAATTATCTTGATAACTTACCGCTAAGCCTAAGCCATTGAGAACTTCGACCATAAAGACTCTTTGATCACGCTTCGCAGCATCAGGTTCAGTACTTGTCCAATCGCCACCATACGAAGTTCAAGCAACCGATCCTTTGCACCCACTGTTCATACAGTTACTCTATAACAGTGGTTATCCAGACTAGCCTACCTTCCAATTTGGTTGACACCAATCCGGCGTAGTCAACCGACAGAAAGGTATGTGGCGAATTTATATTCAGAAGACGTTGCGTGCAGAGGAAATCTCTCACACGCTGAACCTATATATATATATATATATATATATGACCTCTACTACACTGCATAACCATACCAGATAATTCAAGGACTTGCCTGATAGAACTAGATTGACCTTATTATCCTCTGCTTCCTGACTAGTGATCTCATTTCCAACCTCTATGCACGGTTGACTCGTATTGATCCAATTACTCGAGAAACTAATCGTCCGACAACAGAATTAAATCAGCATCAAGTGCACTAATCTATGAAAGCTAGTCAGCAGGTCTGATAAAAGTATTCATTGTCTTCGTTCGCGACGTTACTCTCTTTAGGGTACTCCTTCTCGTCACCGTCATCTATTTCGTCCTCAATTCCTTCATAACCAGCAAGGTAGACAGCGAAATCAATTGTTGGTTGGCTACCACTGTATGTACAGTAAGACAGGTACTGAGATTTGGCGCGGTTGTGATCCTCCTTGGGGTGTTTAGTTGACCAACAACCTTCTTTACCTGTAACGACTGGCTAGCCGGCAAGGATCCTGTAGACCACGGTTGCCAACGCGGTCCCTGTTACGCGAAGATATTGACATGGCTAGCATTCCGAAATGTAGATAACGTCCATTGGAACAAATGTTGGGGCAGGGGGGCAGTCGATGGATCTAGCCCAACGTCAAGATAATTACAATTTGAGGATTGCTCTGTTTGCATGAGTGGAATCACATGGGCAGGGCAGGAGGAACCTATAAAAAGGCCGTCATGTGTACATAGTTATCTCTTACTTTCCTCATAGTGAATATAAACTTCTGATTTCGATCCTCTGAACCAACTCAGAGACACTAACCGTGACATTACCACAAATGAAGCATTTCTTCCTCCAATCTTGCTGGGGCTGTTCCGGTCGCGAGATACTATGTGGGCTGCCAAGATTATCACCTCTAAATCTATTACTATTCCCAACACGAGCTCCGTAACTACCGCGACGTGAGCGATTCTGAGTGTAACAGCGGTCAAGTAAGAACTGGTTGTTGTCAAAGTTATTATCGTATTTGTCACAGATCAAGATATCGAAGCAATGTGCATCCGAGTAAATGATGGTAAATTAATAATCTAACTATGAAGAAATATCTAATATAATGATGAATCCTCGTGAGGTAACTAACAGAGGTCTTTATACATTTTAACCCTCAAACCTTAATTACTTCCTCCTCATTCTCGTAACCTTAGGAGTCTTCTCGAAGATTCCAGTCATTTCATCAGAGCTGCTTCACAAGCGGCCGTTTGCTTGTGCGCGGAGCAGGATAATAGAATCTTCTCGAAGATCCTAGTTGATACATCAGAGCTAGTTCATGAGTAGCCGCCTACCTGCGCACAGACTAGAATTAGAGAATCTTCTAGATCACTCTGGTTGATCTACCAGTCCTCAGGGCGCTATGAAAGCATACGCTGACAAGCGCATGCTACAGGTAATTATTGGCTAACTAGCCGTTACAGTATTGTAAAAACTGGGTGGGTTTACAATTAGTGTAAACTTCTGTCGCTGAACAAAGCTGGGAAAACAATTCTTAACAACTCTTTCCTGGATTAAATAACGCAACTTCTAACTCACGAACACCTTTACAGTTTGTAATTATTTGTTAACGTAGCAAACTTTCTCCAGCATACATTTCACCAAGAGCCCGTTGGCAGAGTTGTTTCTTTTTCAAGAATGCATCAAGAACTTTTTGAAGAGGCTTATCTGGCAGCTTGTCACGGAAGTTAGTAAAAGTGACACCAGTCCAATCAGTGTAATATTGGTGATAATTCATTTACGTATCGAAATGATACTTTATTTTGGTGTATTGGTTATAAAAGATGACATCTTTAGGAACGTAGTTTAAATAGAAAGCCTGAGCTTAACCATCAAAGATGTGAGAGAACAAGCCGTGAAAGTATTGGGTCTGGAAACCAAGGTTGTAACAAATGCGCAGGAAAAAGCGAACTTTGTCGTTGAGGAGGTCATATGCTTCACCTGTATACTTAAGATTACGATTCCATAGCTTTATGAAAGATGTTTGTGTGTAAGCGTCGACTCTTTCATTTGGTACATCACGTGGGAGGAGATCAATGTAGTCATCAAACGACTTGTAACCTACTCCTACTCCCATAACAGGGCTTTGAGGGTACATAGTACCTGGGGGAGGGCGTGGTCGATCATTCTCCCATGGGTAAGGAGACTGGGAGCGTATAGGCCGAAGGTAAATTGAGGGATTTTGCTTATATGCCTGATTAGTATTACAGAGTGTCTGGCCTTTGTTTGATTGGTGCATACTTTGTGGTTGCATTAATTTGGGCTGTGAAAGTTGTTGTATTTGTTCCGGTACGGGTTCAGTTCCTTGAGGCCATTTTGGAAGTTCATTAGCATCAAGTAAAGCTAGCAATGCAAAACCAATCGCAGTAGTCTTCTTGCCTGTATAGACTCCTTTGTTGTGAAGATAATCGCGGAATCTCTTCTTGAATGGACTCTTGATTTTGCCAAACATATCTGATAACCAGTTGGCAAATTCTTCTTTGAAGAGCAGAATTAAATCCTCTCCAAGCTCTTTATATTCTTGCCAACCTGTTATAAGTTTGACAGCGTATGTAGTGAGTTCTATCGCAGATGAAGACTTATCAACAGGATGACCCCAGGAGTCCGGGTTAAGGGAGTCAATGTGACGTGGTGAGATGCCTGTGCCGTTTAGTCTTTAGCGAGTTGTGTACCCTTGGAGTCTTTTATGACTTTATTAGCCTCCGATTGAGTTTTGTTATCTTCTCCCGCTATTGTTTAAGTTAAGTTGGTGGTTAACCGGAAACTTTTCTGTTGTAAGTCCTTAAAAATAAAGCGTGAATGACGCAAATCTTAGCTACAGTAAAGGAACTAACACGCACGATTACAAAATCGTCGGTCAGGGTAGGCCTAGAGACTGAAGCTTTCGATGATGTTTTCTTAGCACGTAACTCTCCCACTGATCGTTCAGAAGTTAATCAGGGAACGCGGAGAAGAGAGATCTGTCTCTTCAACTTAGCTGTTCTATATTCACACACCTGTGGACTACTGATCAGTGTCGGTTGGCAATATACACGTGTATACGTATGTAAAAGGGGTCTCTCGACTTGTGATAGATTTTGTTACATTTATTCTTTTATCTACTTGCACTCGTATTGACATGATGGGCGACACGCCGTGCAGCTCTACGTCACGTGACTACCTAAAAATCTTAGCATGTGACAAATCTACTAT